>JADRCD010216575.1:0-16991 GCA_019843815.1 Montemys delectorum
ATAGCATCATAGGATTGGCTTGCAGGTCAATGGAAGTATCCTGAAAGGTCCTGAACAGATGGAGCTTGCACACAATGCATGAGGTCCTGGGTTCAATACTGACGTAAGAAGGCAATTCATAGACAAAATCATGTGCGCTGGTGCTAGTCTATTTTGTTTCTGCCCCAACCTGAAGCTCTGACATTAGGTGACATTTTCACAGACTTTGTACTTATCTAAAAGCACAGAAGCTCCTGGGAAGAAGTGCTGTAACCATCAAAGAGACGGTGGTCAAAAAGAAAGATAACAACAAACCACAAGACTCTCCTTGTAGCCATTTTAGAATTCTTTATTCTGCAGACAATCTTCAACTCTGATAAATTAATTATTAATTAATTTGAAGCATCTACTGCAGAATGTTATGGCCATTCTGTTACTCAGCATGTTAATCTCTGGTCAGAAAAACTTTGTCTTTTCTAGACCTTTCAGGATACTTCCAAATATAACTTCTAGGGTTAGAATTGGGTTTTTGCATGAGTATGGCAAAATTTTGTGAAATGAAAAACCTGAGTTCCTTTTTTACTGGCTATGAAATACCAGCTCTGAATTGTATCAGAGTCTTGCTTTCTTTTTGTGTATGAATACACATCTGGCAGCTCTCTTGTTCTGTCTCTCTGCTCTCTCTGTCTTTTTCTCTGTGTTTCTGTGTGTCTCTGTCTCTGTGCATGAGTGTGCATGTGAGTGTGCACATGGGCAAGTGTGCATGTGTATATGTCTGTGTGCATATGTGTGTGTGTGTGTGTATGTGTGTGTGTGTTTCTAGGTAAAATAATGGAAATGAGCATTTTATTATTGCAGGACACCATAATCTTACTGCTCTGACTCCAATCATTATCCCACAGAGTAAACACAGTACCTAAGAACCGACAACTCTATTTTCAGGTCTAAACAGAGGGACGGAAATAAGTGCAGTGCTTATCTGTGCACATTTATGTCTTAAAATATTTATGCCCTGATCAAGTTAATTCCCTCACCTACAGTGTATTAGCTTCTCTCTGACCCATTGTTTGGCATATCTTTGGAAAGCTCATTTATCAAGGGGCATTAAGACTCTCGTAATTTTGCAAAGTTAAAAAGTCCTAGAGCACACAGCCTTTTATTAGATGTGCCTTTTGGTGCCTTCTGATCAGAGTAACCACATGCAGCTATAGGTAGACTGCCAGGCACCCTACATGTTCCTTTCTTTGTTTCCTCCTACACCCATAACTCCCATTATCCTCATGGCTCTTTCCATTCTTGGCCACAAGGATAAGATTTTTTTTTTCCTTCTGATCAGAGACATACTCAAGCTTACGTGTTGGATATGGTGGCAGTTCTTTCCCATCTGGCGTGTCAGCAAGGGACTTGGCAAATGCAGGTCCTATATTATTCAGTGGCAAAAGTGACAGTCATGTAGACTCAGAAATGGGCACAGTTGATTCAGCTGCCATATCAAATCAAATGCAAAGTCTATCATGGTTTGTGATCCGAGTGGGGGGATGGGTCAGTGTGATGACATCACATATCTCAGTTGAAATCCAGTGACAGACATCTTTAAAGTTTTTCAAGGAATCATTTATTTAGCTTTTGGAGTATCTATGGAGAGAGTTACTTAGCCTTCAAGATGATTTTAGTGCCTAAAGCAAGGGCTTTCGGACCCCAGTGTCGATAGATGTGTGACATTTCAAAAAGACCTGCAGTGGGCTCTGGGCCTCACCTGGGTGGTGGTTGAAGTTAGCAGGAATTTTTTCTGTGAATATCTGTATTTGTAATCTGATCACTCACTGGTGAGTTCTGTTAAATTAAGAAATAGGGTCAAGAATCTTTCCATGAATGTCCTATACCTTTGAGAATATTTTATATGCTGATATGAAAGCTCTTTCCTTCTTTCTTTTTCTTTCTTTTTTTTTTTTTTTAACAAAGTTAAATTCCTTACACAGATGGCCCTGGTTAAACTCTGTAGGTCACAAAACAAAAAGGATAGATATGAACATGATAAAGATTTGTTAGGAAGAGGGGAGATAGACATGAGCAGGAACATGGGACTTTGTGGGGACGAGGGGTCAATCTGCAGCATGTGTAAGTATGAAATGTTTTTTAAAAAGTTGTATTAAGAAGCAATTTTTATTATAAGCCACTAAAAGATTATCAGAAATATGAACAATGATTCTTATTCCATCAGAGAACTAAGAAAGGGAAAAAAGTGACTGTCTCTCAAATGCCATCATATAGTATGCTCTGTGAGTGACAGTCTATGTGCTATGTGTCAGGGTCTCTGCATTATGTTCTAGTGAGTGACAGTCTGTGTTATAGTCTATGCGTGTGGTTGGGCAACGTGGTGACAAAGAATGATGTCACTAAAATAATTATGTTTAATTTTAATGACAACACACACACGATCCATAAGATAAATAGATCATAATGAGACAGTGTGTCTACATTACAGTTTTATGTAAAACAATGGGAAGAAAATACACATGGTATGAACAATGCTTACTGAAAGTAGACATAAGGTTGTTTCTTTCCCTCCATATGGTTTTTGATAGGTTTCAAATTTTCTACAACAGGGGTATATTAATTTTGTATTAAAAAATAGAACCAAAAAAAGTGCCTTAAGTTGGATGTGTGTGGCAATCTGCTAATGCAATTTGGTGGAGGGTGTATATGGACTAGTACACCCTTAGTTATTCTTCTTTGAAAAAAAAAAAACCAAACAACACTCTTTCCTGAGCATTAAATAGGAAGCATGCCCTCTGATGTGTTTCTTAAATTTAAAAACAGAGTAGAGGGTGAAGAACATATTTTTTCTTGTTTTATGAGGTGAAAAACAACAATATCCTTTGCTATAACCCCTCCGCACGCCTGGCTAAGCTGCAGGCAGCCCTGCTGTGCACAGATTGACCTGTCTACTTAGTGACCTGCAGTGGTTTCCTGCAAATTTCTGACCCGCTCTATTCGTTTTTATTAATCATCAAAACGTTGGCTATGAGACAGGTTGCTATTGAAATAATTTTACCTGTGGGGTTCGTTTTCCTCTAATCATTAAGCTCGGCTTTCAATCTCTCCCCCTTCATCGCCATCAGAACACTTCTCAAGCCTGCAGTCTGGCATGGAGATTAGCCCGGAGTACTGTGCCTCACTCGGCCTCTGTGCTCCACTATGATCCATGACATAATGACATGATGGGATTTGCCCCAGTGACTCTAAAGTGACTCACTGTTGTGGTGCAGCCAGGCAGCAAGAATGTTTTAAAAGCTACATTCTTGTTGACATCATAACTTCTAAATCATTGGATTTCTCATTGACAGTTTTGCAATTTAATTTACGTCTACTGTCTCCACTAGTAGGCACACATGTATATGTGTGTACGCGCCCCTCCCCCCCGGTCTGCATTGAAAGTCGCAATTATTCTCCTATTTTGTGGAAATTGCTAGTAAATCTTTGGCTGTGGTTCCCTTTGACTCCATAGTGCCCATGTGTTGGAGAGGGCAGGGACATGTACATATAGGGAAACCAAAGGGCAGGTGAAAGAAAATATTTTTAATGGGCTAGAAAGATAGATAAGCACATGCACTACTCTTGCAGAGGACCCGAGTTAAGTTCCCAACTTCCATACTGGGCAGCTCATAACTGTCTGTAACTCTAGCTCTCATGAATCCAATGTCTCTTATTGGTTTCTGAAGGCAATTGTACTCTCACGCACATAGTCACACAGAGACATTTATGCACACACATAGTTGAAAATAAAAATAAATCTTAAAAATTTATTAAAGATATTACTGAAATTACATATATGTGCATATAGATATATACATATCTACATTTGTTTCACTTTATATATTTTATACATATGCAGCTATCACACCACAAGAACTAGAGATATACTTCCAGTATTTGACTCACAGTATTCTCAGACTTGAATCCTAAAGGTCTTACTTCTTTGATCAGCTAAAGGTGATAAAAGCAAGCAAAGCTCTGGGTCCATTCATCGTGTCCTTTCTTTCATCAGTCCTGTCAGATTTCCAGACAGATGTCTGAAAGGTGAAAGTTGACTTTGTTTTGAAGTACTTGTCACATTTTGTGTAATTTCTCTTTGGGTGTAATATGATGGAGTATCTGTGTTCTCTAGAAAAAAAGAGAACCAGCAAGATTTGTGTGTACTATATTCATGATGAAATTTATTTTAAGGTATTTGCCTATTTTATTGTGAAGGATAAGCAGCCCTGTGATCTACCATCTACACATTGGAGAGTAGGGAAAGCTAGTGCTGCACATTCCAAGGACCAAGAGCGTCAACTAGGGTAAGTCTCAACACGAGACTAGAAGACTAAAGTTTTAGCTCAAGCACTCAGCAGAGGAGAACTAGACCTTTCTCCACCTTTGAGCTCTGTTTGGATCCACAGCCAGGTAGGTAAAGCTCTCCAAATGGAAGAGGGTCTGCTGCTTTTATTCCAATAACCAAGTGTTATACTTTTCCAGAAATATCGTCTCAGACTCATTCTGAAACACCTGGACATTTCACATCACAGGCAAGTTAAAACATGAAATTAAGCGTCACAGTCAGTAACTGTTCTTGCCTGTGCCTTATCTTAAATCCAATTTTCCTCTGTTGTTTTCTTGCCCTAATTGTATATTTTTTTCTAATGGAAAGATTCTCAAACAACTCCTTTCCCGGGGCTGCATATCAGATATCTTGAATATCAGATATTAACATTACAATTCATAGCAGTAGTAAAAGTACAATTATGATGTAGCCATGAAATGATTTTATGGTTGGAAATACCATAATATGAGGAACTGTATTAAAGGGTTTCAGTATTAGGAAGTATAGGGACCACTGTTCCAAAGGATCATTGCTTAAACCCAACTGGAAGATCATAAACATGTATTCTTCTTCTTATTGTCCCTTCTTGTGCATTTCTCATCTTAAACTAATGGCTTAAGTTAACCTTATCTTTGAGCTTTAATAGTTAGAATTGAAAAAAAAAAGAAGTATGCTTAATCTGTTCTTCTCTTCATCAGTAACATACTACTTCTCTTGTTTAAAATGATGAAAAACACAGTTTTGAAGAATGAATATTATCTTTTGAAGCAGCAACTGTCAGATCTTTTTAACTCAATATCTTGCTAGAGGAGAGATTGTTACATTTGGACATGAGTGCGTTTCTTGTGGTTGGTTCTTATCAGTAAGAGTAAAGATGGATATGATCCACAATCTGTTCAGAAAGAGTTGGCATTTGACTCAAAACTAATTTTATTCTGTGAGTTAGAA
Source organism: Montemys delectorum (assembly GCA_019843815.1). Taxonomy (NCBI): domain Eukaryota; kingdom Metazoa; phylum Chordata; class Mammalia; order Rodentia; family Muridae; genus Montemys; species Montemys delectorum. The sequence continues at coordinate 5,291 of JADRCD010216575.1, forward strand.
ACAAAATTCTAAAATTGTGCCTACTTAAAGTATATATGGGTGTCTGAATTTCTCTGAAGTATGTAGACTTTAATTTCAAGTCAACCTGTGCAGGTTTGTTTCTGTCAACTTGATACAAATATTTTTGTATTAAATTGGTAGTCATTTGGAAAGAGTGAACAACAGACTGGCCTGTGAGCCTGAGTGTGAGATATTTTTTAATTGATGGTTGATGACAGAGAGTCCTTGGTCACTGTGTGTATGATTTTAGTCTAGGAAGTTGGTCCTAGATGGTGTAAGAACTGTGTGTATGGTATTAGTCTAGGAGGTCAGTCCTAGATGGTGTAAGAAAGCAGGCTGAGGAAGCCATGAGGAGCAAGCCAGAAAGCAGCATTTCTCTGTGGTTTCTGCTTCAGCTCCTGTCTCCAGATTTCTGTCTTACTTGAGTTCCTGTTTTGGCACCCCTTCATGATGAACTGTGTGATCAATATGTATACTCCAAATTAATCCTTCCTCCTCAAGTTGCTTCTGGTCATGGTCTTTATCAGGACAAGAGAAAGCAAACTAATGCACAATTCAATTGAAAAGTTTCACAGAGCTCAAGGTGGCACATCAGAAATCAATGACAAGCAGAGATGGCTCCAGAGAGCATCTAAACTTGTACAGTCTCCTGCAATGTCTAAGACCTACCCCAAGGCTTCTGAGAAGCAGTTTATGGAGTTTCAGGGTTAACAGTTGACAATGTTTACAGTGTCTACATTCCGGTCAGTCTGCCCAGGTTCAAACCTAACCTTTTACCTACTCTAAGAACTTGGAGAATGAATGAATTTAACCCTGATTATGCCACTGGTAGAATGGATACAATATTCTCTTCCACTTCATACAGTTGTACAGATCAAATTAGTGTCAGTAAATCATCTTCATGTGGTATTATCCAATAAATACCATTCAGATGGGATAAAATTTCATGACTAAAATAGATCATTGGTTTTAATGTTAGAGGAAAAATCAATTACATAATTATTTTGATTTATCACAAGTGTTCTCTGCTTGACAAACTGGGGAGTCAGTTGTTTTTTGTTAGATGTGTCTTCTGTTGTAAGACAGCCATTTTGACCTCCACACTTGAAGTCTTTTTGACAGCTAGTGATTTATAAAGCACTGTCAGGAGAAACCAAAGGCAGAGACACTACAAAATCTATAACTTCACACACTGCATAGAGGTGTCCCACATCAATGGTCCCACAAAGGAAAAGAACTTTGTGAATTCTCCAGGGTGAGGAACACCTCCTTGTGGCAGACAATAGAAATAGGCTTTTGCTTTAGGTCTAAGAACTAGTGAACAGATACACTCTGCTTTATGTAGCTCAACAGGAAAGATCTTGCAGGGCAGCCATGATAGTCTAACCAAGGCAATCACCAGAAGCAATTCAGAAAAGAATACTGGTTCGTGAGAGTCCAGAACCAAAGAAGCATCATTAGTGGGAACAAAGTCATGCATGAAGACTTTCACTTGAGGTGTAGGCAGAGAAGAATTTGCTGCTAGCAAGAATCTAAGATACATTTTAGAGCTCCCATCTGACTCTTCAAAGGGCATAGCACTTTTTAATTATGCAAGAAAGATGTTCTTGTAAAATTTTGCAGACAAAAATATGTGACCTGAAAACAACTTATTCCTAAGAAAAAATGATGACTAGGCAGTATTCCGGTTTTCTTTTTAATATGTGTTTATTTATTTGTATGTGTGTGTGTGTGTGTGTGTGTGTGTGTGTGTGTGTGTGAGAGAGAGAGAGAGAGAGAGAGAGAGAGAGAGAGAGAATGTGTGTTTGTGTATGATCACACACCTGCCACAGTTTGTATGTAGAGGTCAATGGACAATCTGTAGACATCTATTCTCTCCTACTGTGTTTGTACAAAGGATTAAACTTGGGTCCTCAGGATCAGTAGTAAATGCCTTTACCAACTGAGCAATCTCAGCAGCCCTTTTATTTATTTATTTATTTATTTATTTATTTATTTAACCATTGGGTTATAATCTACCCAGGATTCCTGAGGAGAAAGAGTATGGCCCATGTTCATGAACTGCTGTACACATTGAAACAGACTATGGGGGAAGAGGACATGCTTTATCTGTTGGAAGATAAAACACTCAGAGGAAGTGGGAGCTAATGAGATAGCTATGGTGAGCATGAAGGGGCTGAGAGGAACACAGATCCCTACCTCCCCAAGGCTCTCCTAGGCTGATAATAGTTTAGAATTATTCATCATGAGTAAAGAGCAAGAATGTTCTAATACACTGGAGGGATGGTTTTCCTCTAGTTAATCTCAGCTGTATGAAAGTGAACTGTGTACTTCTATGAACAAATCCAGGCTCAAATAAAACACTGAGTTTTGTTTGGCAGTAACAGATTTTATCACCATACACTCACGTAGGCAAAAATAGAAACTTAAATTATATCTGCTTTTCTTTTCTCTATTTCTTGTCTTCTCTTTCTTCCTTCCTTTTTCCCCTCTCTTTTTCCTCCTCCTCTTCTTCTCCTTCACCCTCTTCTTCTCCCTCTCTTCCTTCTCTTCCTGCTTCTTCTTGATTTTTTTGAGACTAAGGTTTTCTCTGTAGCTCTGATAGTCGCAGAACTCATTCAGTAGACCAGGCTGGCCTCAGACTCACAGAGAACTGTCTGCCTCTGCTTCCCAAGTGCTGAGATTGAAGGTGTGCAGAAAGTTAAGTATTTGACATAACTTTACCAACTCAGACACAGCTTTATCTTTTTAGATACTTCCATATAGAGAGATCCAGAGCTGTTTTTACAACCTGTACCTCCACTTTTCCAATTTCTTCTCCAAGCTGAACTTGAAGGAGAAGTTTCTAAGATCAGTTGACCCATGGCAAACAATCCCTTCTGCGTTAAATGGTGAATTTTGTCAATATGAACAAATATCCCCAATAAAAAAGGTAAGGGAAGGAGACTGGTTTAGACACACACGTTCTCAGATTTTGATCTGTAGTCAGATGACGTGATTGCTTGGCTTGGATGGAAGTGGGCTGTTCAACTCACGGCAGCCAAGAAACAGAAGCAGGAAGGAAAAGGTCATAGAGGTGACACACCTTTCAAAATATGTCTTCAGGAGCTTACTTCTTCCAACTAGGATCGACCCCCTTCCACTAACTTCTCACCAGATTAATCCACTGAAGAAGTTACCTTTCTCCTCATTCAGTCATTGGTCTTCAGGGTCACCAGCCAGTGACACATGAGCCTCCTGGGTGAGTGCACCCTGTCTGTTGACACACCCTTCTTTACCTGAGGTGTATGATCCTTATATCCTGTGGTGAGTGTCCTTTATGCTCACTAGGTGGGTTGAGCAACTCCAAACCAAGATGGACTCTTCCTCATTGAAATCTGAGAGTCCTAGAGAGTCATCTGCCTCCCCTTATGGACAATCAGGCCCTTCTGGGGAAGGGAGACTTTCAGACTCCTCTTTGTACAGCATGCCTTGGTGACAAGCCATTTCCTCACACTTTCTGTTGGTGTGTTCAGAAAATGACACATAATACTCCTTGACATCTGAGAACTCAGTGACGGCAGAACCTTATATCAATACCAGAGGTCCCAGAGTTGTTCGTGTGATCACAAGAAAAAGGTGACCCTTCCATACCAAGGAAAAGACGGTTTTCTCTCCGAAGGGAGAAGGTCACAGAGAATAGAACAAATAACTGGGGAGGAGGTGGAGTCAGGGAAGAAAAGAAGAGGGGAGGGAGGGAGAAAGGGAAGGGAGAGAGAGAGAGAGAGAGAGAGAGAGCGCAAAATAGCAAGAAGATATAAATTTAAAAAAGAAAGAAAGCAAAGACTCGAGCAGCCTAAGTTTCTAAGCTCATTGCCATTAGTTCCCACCTCTTGGTCCCATGATTTTTATAAACTCATAAACAAGAGTTTATACATAGATGCATATTTAACTATCTGCAGCTCTTCACTTCCTTCTGAAGGCTTCCAGGACTTATGAAATGCCCACAAAATGCCGCTTCACATTTTAAATTCCACTATACTTCATGTGACAGGGCCTTGGCCGTGAGCCTCAGATGGGTGATGGTTTTGGCTCTCACTGTCTTGGCTGAGAGGCCACTGGCCCCGGGAATTTTTACCACTTTTACAAAAACACTATCTTGAGTATTTGCACAACAATTTCAAACAATTAGTGTGGCTATATTACTACACTACTCTGAGCACATATTTTGTCAATGTGTGTAAAGCAAGAACTTTTAATTATTATATATATATTATATATGTAATATATAATACATATATATACATATATTAGTACATGTATCCATGTGCATACCTACTCATTGTTATACAATAGCTGTGAGAGTCTACTGACTAATGTATTTCATAACATACAAGTTGGGCCATTTATTTTATGTCATCATTTCACAACTGCTATTTTACTTGAGTTCATAGATGTAATGTGATGTAGTCCACAGCCATGTTCTGATACTGAATTGATTCACAGACATTGGTGTGAGCTGCAGGGGTGCAGGTGCTCCAGGGGTTCAGCAGAGCTCATGAAGCATCAGACACCCAGCTTGAAAGCCACTTTCATCAACTACCAACAGTATAACTTGAAGCTTGAAGCATGCTACTTAATAATTCCTCTGTGGTTCAATTTTCTAAAGTGTCAACTTTTATCTGGCCAGGCTGGTGATTTGGCAAAGCTGGTAAAGGTGCTTGTTACCCAACAGTGCAAGTTTGACCGTCTGATTTTGATCCCTGGCCCCTGTAGTGAAAAATATCAAAGCACTGATCAACTGTGTGAGAGCGTCAATTTCAAAGAGGTGTCCTCTGTACAAGCACTGAGGCAGATGTATACACACACACACACACACACACACACACACACACACACACACACTCTCTCTCTCTCTATCTATCTATCTATCTACTACTACTACTACTACTAATAATAATAATAAATTAAATAAATAAATCTAAAATTCCCAAACAATCAATGTATGATTGTTAGGGTGGTTATGTGGGATAAAGTGCTTGCAAAGATGTATTAATAACATATAAAAAAGTCTCACTATTGGATTATTTCTGAAACCCCCCAATATGTCATCTTGACCTTTAATCCATCTCCTAGAACCTAAGTCAGTCTCGTGAGGATAATATCACTGGTGGCTAGAATCCAGGTGTCAGTGACATTGGTTCCTTCCACACCTTGTGTGAGGAAAAAAAAAGTTCAGTTCTTCTACCTCTTACTCTGCCCACAACCCACAAGTCATAGCATCCCGCAGCTTATAGAGGTGTGACCCTAATCCTTCCCTCCATCTTCATCCATGCTCTCTGTGTCGATGACTGTAGGGACCACCTACTAAGAACAAAGTATTCTGGATTTGGAACCAACCAGTGTCCATCATGACCTCACCTAACTCAATCTATGACTAACTTTATTTCAAATGAGATCATACCCCAAATACTTGGAGGCTGAATCTCAACATCTTGTAGGGATGCACAAGGGAGCCCATAGATCCTTAATAGCAATCATTTATATACATGTGTGTATACATCTATGTGCATACATATTCACCAGTATATAATATCTGTATGGGTCTACTGGCTAATGTATGATATGCACACATAAATAGACATAACTTATTCCATTTATTTTATGTCATCATCTCACAATTGCTTCTCTAATAATTTGGTATCGTTTTCTTTTGTTGTTTTTCCTCTGAGGCAGCGCATGGTAAACACTTACCTCATGCATTCAACTCAGTTTACAGAGCCAAAGGCCTGAGGAGTCAGTGAATGTCATAGATGAGGAACGCAAGGCTTATGAAGGTAACCTGCCCAATATCCCGGTCCACTGAGAAACCATCCAAAGCCCTCTCATTCAATCTACTGCCTTTCCCCTTGAGACCCTATGGTATTTTAAGCTGAAACAGTCAGTGTCTAGTTAATTTGTACTCCATGAGCTGCTCTGTTTTCAGACACATTCTCAAATACTACAGATGTTACAGAGCGGGACAACTCAATCCTCAATGCATCTGGTATCAAATGGGAACTATAGATACAAACATTTTCCTGAAAATATTCATGTAAGGCTACAGCCAGATGACATTTTGGGTTTTTTGTTCTTTTATTTATTTTAATTTATATTTATTGATGTGGGAGAGTAGGGGCCTTGGCATATGCCATGACATGCATGTGGAGGTCAAAGGACAACTTGTGAGAGCTGTCCCTTCCTTCTGTCATGTCAGTTCCCAGGAGTGAGCTCAGGCCCTCAGGCTTGGCTGTAAGCTCCTTTAACATCTGAGCCATCTCTCTGGCCTCGGTTGGGATTTCTAATGTTTAGGAAAGGCTCCAGTGGGTGCCTAAAGAATGTGGCACAGCTCCAGATGTGCAGCCAATACAAAGTTGAATGAAGGTTGGTTTTGTACTACATTTTGACACTTTCATATATAATTTATAATGCAAATGTAAAATGTATTCTACATAAAAGGCATATATTCTACATACAATATACATATAATAATAAATACACATATATCGTACATACGAAGATTCAGATGAGGGCAGCATACAAAACAGGTACATATGAGGAGTTGTCTGCTTTCTCCTAACTCCCAGCATGCTCTCTGGAAGAGTATGGAATGGTCTCAGAGCATAAGTAGTATGCCTGCACTAGTCATCTGTGCCCACTATATGAGCCACCTAACTTACCTCATGTGATCATTTCCAGTGTGCACATGTCCCTTCCTTTCCTTACTTCCTCCCTCCCTGTTGATCAATTGAACTCATACTAAGCCTTTCCCTTAAGCCAGGATTGCAGCTTTGGACTTTGCCTGCCCTGGAGCTGACCTAGACTCAGGTTATATGGAAACCCAGCTGCATGATTATTAAAGATTCTGGGGAACCTCTCACCATGATGTTAACTGAGCCATCTGGCCCCTTGCTTTTAGAACTGTTGCCTGAGCTTCCTTCAGACCCCAGTCTCCTGTTTCAATGAAGGTTATCAGCCTTCCAGCTCCACTGACTCTGCTCTGATTTGAGACAATCAAAGAATTTTAAGCAAAATTTCTGCATTATTTACCGAACTTTGAAGTTCCTTTCCTAACAATGTCATTTTCCCCAATTCTCAGTGATTTTAGACCATTCTCTAGATATCTCACACTTTGACAACTGTGCCCAAAGTCTCATGTGGTATTATATGCATTGAGAATGCTGTGTGAGTGTGTGTGTGAGTATGTGTGTGTATTTGTGTGTACCACAGCATTTGTGTTGTTGTCAGAGAACAACTTCAGGTGCTATCCCGGCCTTCTGCCTTGTTTGAGATCATGATATCTTTTTTGTTATTGTTATTGTTGTTTGTTTTTTTTTTTGTTTTCTTCTGTGCACCTTAGGCTAGCTGGTCAACCAACTTCCAAGGAATCCCCTTATCTAGTCATTGTAGCATAATGACTGACTTACATGTGGCCTACATCAGTGTGAAGTGAGAATAATAACACCTAGTTTGTTTTGATATAAAAGACTAAATCCAGAAATGTTTGTAAGCTTGTGACATATGATAGAGCCCCCATAGCCGTATATGCCTAACCCTGACCTACTGTGAGACTTAAAGTGGGAATTCTTCTAATTGGTACTTTACAATACAGGCAGATAGAAGTAAACTAACAGAACAGCCATTTTGGACTCTCTGATGCTTTGCTATCTTTGATCCCATTAATGATGCATTATTAGTCTTATTAATGGCCGTCATGCCATCTTTTACACAAATATTGAGCTTTGCCTTTTAGCCTGAAGCCTTTTGTACTTGTGCTCATTAACTCTGCACAGATAGAAAGTCATTTGCTTCCACTCTTTATTTTGGTTTCTTTAGGTGAATTTATACTTTACAGCTTTCATTTAAAGCTGGGCATGGTGGTGCGTGTGTATGTATTCCTAACACTGAGAAGGCATGGCTATGCAGATCCCTGAGGCTTACTGACCAGCCAGCAGAAGACTAGGGCAGCTGGACCAAGGCAGTGATGGATGGATATGATTGGCATACACTCTACAAACCTATGGGACTTTCACAGGATCAAAATATTATCTAAAAAGAGAGTGAGCAAAAGAGCGAAGGAAGAGGAACTTGTGGGGACACAATGGGCTATCAGCATCTTGACCAATGTCAGCATGCAGTAACAGATAGCCCTAATTGGTTACAGGGAGAATGGATGTCACATTAGTGGAAATTAGCTTTGGTGAGAATAAAGTGTAGCAATCAGAAAAGCAAGCGAGATGACGCAGAATGAAAAACGAGTGGTGAGATCCCATGGCCCAGGAAAGGAGTCCAAAACCTTGCCTTGTTTGGACTTTGTAAAGCCTTTTAGGAGTTCATAAACAAAACAGCAGCCTGGACACATTTCCATTTTAAAAAGACTCTTATGGCTGAGGTGCGCAAAATGGATTGGGAGCCCATGCAAGAGTTAAAGAGAGGATTTATCAGCCTGCAGGATAATCCAGGCAAACAAGAGCCATGACTGAGATAAAGGTATGATGGGGCATTGCATAGTTTTTTTAAAGATGCTTAGGGTTGTGGGTTGCAGGATGTGGTGTGTGTATGGGGGGGAGGGGGACGAGTGAGAGGAGTTAAGGAGGAATCTTAGGATTCTGGCTTGTGGAGATGTCATTCACGGAGACCATTTACATTACATGAGCTAAGGGTGGCAGGGATAGGAGGTAAGTTTGCAAGAGCAGTGGTAGCAAAATCCAAATTCCTCTGGGTTGAAGTGTGAGAGGTGAAAACGGGAAAGCAGGGTATAAAGACTTCTTATTTCAGAAGGGTTTGCTGTGAGAAAGCCGGTGTTGTAGATAACAGAAGGTCTGGGCCAGCGGGGTCACCTTAAACATAGGGTGTGAAGAACTACTGGAGAGAACAAAATTAAAGAGGAGAAAGCAGGAGGTCTCTGAAGAGGTCCACAGCTGCAGAGAGAAGATGTCCATTTAGGGGAAGAGATTTACATTCCACAGAAATACAAAGGAAAGTAGGAAGGCTAAGGTGGAGATAGTGAGTGTAAAGAGACCTCTGAAGATGAACGTGGCTGATGTCTTCTAGTGTCTTCAGCTTCAGCACGGAGTGTGAACGCATCTATCGAAAGTTAACCAGAAGGTGGTGGGGCCAGAAGTCAAAGGCGAAGAGGAATCTGAAGGGGGTGGGGAGAGAGGCCTGAGAACTACACTGCAGGAAAGTTGATGATGGTCATGTAGCAAGGTGGAGCCCAGTAGATGCTCCTTACAGTAGAGTGGATAGAGGAGCAGCTACATCTTCTTGGTTATGTGTCTGGCTGGCAGTTGTCAGCACTGGCTCAAGAATCAGACTGGCAGGGTGACTCTTCTCATCTCCGAAAGAGACAAGTAAGCCTTTGCCTGGGCGTATGAGGAAGAGTCAGCCTATGTGTAGAAAGAGACCCAGGTAAAGTTGATGTGGTACACAAACGGACTGCCTTCAGTCCTATAAAAATGGGGAGCCAAGTTATTGGCAGCAGTGGGCATCCAGGACAGACTTGACACTATGCCTCCTTCACCACACCACAAGGACTAGGTTCCCTGCTCTATACAATAAATGGGGCTAGATAAGATGGTCGCCTTCAAATCGGCCACCTAAGTTTCTGTGTAAACCTTGCAGTCCGGTTCTGTCACTTGTGAGAGCATTTTCACACCACTGTAAACAATTCAAGGGCTAAGCCTGGGGTTAAGCTTGCAGAAACCTGCTCCAGTTGCAGACAGGAGCCCTGAGCGTCAGAGGACAGAGTTGCCCTGCCCTTTCTCAGCCAACACTACACCTCCTCCCTGCATTCTGAACTCCTCAGCTAAGGTCTCTAAATAGATGGAGATCGCAGTCACAAAGAAACCCCTCCTTCTCTTAGCGCATCTCAAAGAGGTGACAAAAGCCCCCCTCCCCCAGCTGACCCCTGTGAGGGGACCAATCTGGAAACATCCACAATACACAACACATCAGAGAAAGAAAGAAAGAAAGAAAGAAAGAAAGAAAGAAAGAAAGAAAGAAGACAGATTGTGAGAGAAGAGGTACAACCTTTTGTGTGAGGCTAAAGCTTATTGTGAAACAATTTAAAGCCAAATCAAAAATTGTTTTCTTAGAGTACCCTCCCCAGAAACTCAGGCCAGAGAATGGAGGAGGGATTTTTCTTTTCATTTTTCTCTTCACTGTCAGATGAGTAATTTCAGAAGAACTGCTGAGTGCTGAACAATAAGACATTCAAGGACCCAAACTGGAGAGTCATTTTTCCCCCCACAACACCCTCGGGTAGCTGTTCACTGTGTCTGGCAGACAAAATTATTTTCCAGCCGGCTCCTGGAGGACCATCTATAAACAAATTAGGAATTTCAAAGGGTTTGTTTCCTGCCTTCTGGCTACCAGTAGGGGCCGTTCCCTTTGTGTCCTTCATATGAAAAAGTAATTTAACAAAGAAAAAAAAAAGAGAGAGAAAGGGAACCTCGGTTCAAAAACAGACAAGCGTGTACACCCTCTCTCCCTCCCTCTGCCTTCCTCTTCTGTCCATTGTCACGTTTGGTCAGTGTTCTGTCAAAACAACTTTTATTATATGAGGCTTTCAGTCCTGCAGGGCTCCAGGAGCTTGGAAGACAAGCTGTTTTCCTCCAGCAATTCCATCAATAAGAAGAAAATGGGAAATGAGTACTGACTTATGGCTGATTCTTCATAACAAATAGCTCCAGTAAGTAAATGCTAGCCGGTTATAGAGGGGAAAAAAAAAACAGGGAACGTGTCCATTCTCCTTCCGGCTCAGAAACAGACCCAAGCCGACTCAGCTGGGGAGCAGGAGATCTTTCTAAGCATTTTTACAACAGCTTGTCAAGTCAGGCACAAAGCTTTACTTCAAGAGAACTACAAGAATCAAATCTGCTTCATGCTAACTCAGAGCAGGAGTTGAGCTTGATATCTGACACTACCAACAGTGCCTCCCCTCCCCCCAGCGCATCCTCCCCCGCCCCCTCTGAGTTCCCCCGCCCCCCACTCCCCCCTCCTCCCCCAGCAGCCTAACTGGTTGAGAGTGCCACATATAAAAGTAAAAAAAAGGCATACTACAGTTCGGCTCTCCTAGTTTCCTGCTGAGGACACTGAGACCCAAGGAACCCAGAGGTTCTGGCCATGATGGTAACAGCACAGGTTCTTTGAAGACAGGACCAACAGGCCAGAGTCGCTGCCCCCTGTTTCTTGGGATCCAGAGGCAGCATGTGGAGAATGAGCTGCTTTCCTGAGTCTTGGCACAAAAAGCCCATTTTCTCATTATCTTAGTTTTCATTCTCTGGGATTTGATCTGGGGCTTGGCTGGCAGTCAAGAGCTGCAGAACAGGAGGCTCACAAATACAGTTATTTCTAGCATGCTGATGCTCTCCACTAATCACGGTTTAAGTGGCATGCCAAAACTAGACTTCGCTTTCTAGGGCCCCATTCTGAGGTTTGCACTCTAAGGTGAAGAGGTTTTAAAAGCCTTCCTAACACAGTGCTCTTCGCTTAAGGAAATTTTTGGCTCGGGAAAACCAATTTGACGCTATTGGGAGCATGCCAATAGAAAAAAGAAGAAGAAGGAGGAGAAGGAGAAGGAGGAGGAGGAAGAGAAAGAGGAGAACTAGAGGAGGAGGAGGAGGAGGAAGAGGAGGAGGAGGAGGAGGAGGAGGAGGAGGAGGTAGAGGAGGAGGAGGAG
>JADRCD010216576.1:0-23177 GCA_019843815.1 Montemys delectorum
GTGTGTGTGTGTGTGTGTGTGTGTGTGTGTGTGTGTGTGTGCGCAGGTTAGGGGATGGAGTGATCTCAAGAACAACCTGAAGAATCCCGTCTAATCAAATGAGTTCAGGCTTTACATTTAATAGAGCCACTCGTAGAGTCCTGGCCAGGTTCTGAGCCTCCCTCCAGCACCCAAGAGACTGAAACCATCAGGTGGTGTTTGGGAAAGTCAAAGGGCTGCATTGTTGAGTGGATGGTTTGGTACTCTACTCCGTCTGCATTTCAGTAATTCTGCCTGCTCCTGAATGCTTCCTGAGCACTACATCCCTTCTACTGCCCCATTTGAACCCTGGGATGAGAAATCCTAACTGTGCATCCTTTGACTCAGACATGATGTTGTTGAGTTTCACCACAGGTATGAATCATTTTTCTGTCACCAGTTAGGTGACTTCCCCTGAAAGATCTCCTCAGCCCGCCTACCCTCAGCATCACATACTTCTGCTGGTGTGCTGCTTCTTTTGGTTTCTATATCATCATGATAGCTGGGCTGCTCCTCTCATCCTTGGACTTGTTCTAATCCGCTTCCATTCTGTTGGAATAGTTTTTTTTTTTAAAACATTCTAAAAGGGTACAATGTAAAATAGAGTACAAATATAGATAATTTGTCTTCTTCCTTTCCTATTTGTATTCTTTTAAAAATTTTAAAATCATTTATTTTATCTTATGTGTGAGTGTATGTTTGTATGTATGTATGTATGTATGAATGTGCACATGGGTGTGGTTGGTGCTGGTAGTGGTCAGAAGAGAACAACACAGCCCCTGGAACAGCAATTACAGATTATTGTGAACCACTAGGTGAGTACTGGGACTCAGACTTGAGTCTTCTGCTAGCCGCCAAGACATCTCTTCCAGCATCCCATCCCCAACCCTGTCACTTGTATTTATTACTTCTTTTTCTTGTCTTATTGCTTTGATTAAGATAGCAAACCCTGTATTGAGTAGGAGTGGAGAGAGGCACCTGTAACAGCCTTTAGGTTTTAGGAGTAATGCTCTCACACCCTACCCCATAATGTTGGTTATAGAATTGTTAAATATAGCCTTTATTGTGTTGAAGTTTGTTCTTTCTATTGCTAGTTTCTTCAGGGCTTTTACCACAGCAGCAAAGGCAATTTGCTGCTTAAGTTCAAGCATGGTATGAGGAAGGGCGAGATGCAAGGCAAGAAGACAAGAGGCTGTGTTAGTCCTTAGCTTAGAGTCGCTACCTACAGTCAAAGTGATCCCAGGCCTAAGGTATTTTTTGAGGCAGTGATCCACTTAATTACTAAGAAGCAAGCACATCAAGTGCCCCCAAGAGCCTTATAAGAGCACCTGGCTGTTCAAAGAGAGCCCATGATTCTCACCTCTCACACTCTTCTGCATGGTAATGCATTGCCTGTCAGGTGAAACATGCTTTATCACCACACATACCCACGCAGGGCAGCCATGGTCCAACAGGCAAGGCTCTCAGGAAAGTTCTTGTTAATCCTCATCCAGGAATAAGCGACTTGCTGTAACTGAGTCCCTGCAGTCTACTTAATACACCACTCCTGTAACTCTCAAAGTGCCTTCAGTGGGAGCAAAGAGACACATCCAGAGACGGAACATCACTGGCCCCCTAGTCTAAAAGTGAACATCTGATGTGACAGAGAACTGACCCTGGTCATGTATGATCTTCAAAACTCACATGCTTTCTTTCCCTACTGCCCTTCTCTCTGAAGGGGCCTGTTTCCATTGCCCACCCCGTCGTGTGAGTTTATGAGTTCTGTCCACACAGACATCCACCAGTAGAGGAGGACATGTGTCCTACCAGTTGTGATGCATGTACTGACATGGAGCATAGCTATGTCTTTAGAAGGCCACAGAAGCTTCTTTCCCATGGGAGGACCTACAATAAGGGAAAGTAAGCTTTCAGTAACACCCGTGATCCTTGGGGCAATCAAGAACCGCAATTTACTTCATCAGGAAGACTTAATGCAGAATCCATGGGTCTGCAGAGATGGTTCAGAGGCTGAGAGGACATATTGCATGTGATGACTCATCTTGGTTGTCAACCGACTACACCTGCATCAGTGACACCCAGAGAGCTGGGCAACACCTGCATCAGTGAGAGCCAGGCAGCTGAGCAACACCTGCACCAGTGAGACCCAGGCAGCCGGGCAACACCTGCATCAATGAGAATCTAGGCAGCTGGGCAACACCTGCATCAGTGAGAATCTAGGCAGCTGGGCAACACCTGCACCAGTGAGATCCAGGCAGCTGGGCAACACCTGCACCAGTGAGACCCAGGCAGCCGGGCACACCTGTGAGGGATTTTTCTTGACTGGATTATTTAAGGTGGGGAGACTCATACTTAATTTCCATCATTTGAGGTTGCAGGAGCCACAAGAGATCTGGGTCACACCTTCTGGTGGCAGCCCACATAAAAGGACGCGGAAGCTTTTGCTTCTTGCCTGCTTGCCCTCCCTCTAGCTTGCAAGTTTATCTCTCTTGCTGCTGAGGCAGCCCTTCCTTGGGATTCCAACACAGACTAAAGACCAGCGGAGACACCCAGTCTCATGGACTGAACAACTATTAGATTCTTGAATTTCCCACCGGGAGATAACCATTACTGGCCGATAGTCCATTCAATAAATACCCCTTTGATAGAGTCATTCTATCAGTTCCGTTGCTCTAGAGAATCCTGAACAATACACAGCTCATCCAGAAGACTTGAATTTGGTTCCCAGAACCTGGGTTAGATGGTTTGCAACTACTTGTAACTCCAGTCCCAGGAACTCTGACTCCCTCTTCTGTCTCCTGTGGGCACACACACACACTCACACACACACACACAGGCACACAATTAATAATAAAAATAAGTTATAAAAATAACTTAAGGGTGGAATCTTTAAGAGCGGGAGAGATGGCTGAGCCATTCAAGTGCGGATTTCTCTTGCAAAAGGCCAGAGTTCAGTTCCCAGCACCCACATCAGGCAGCCCCAAGGCACCTTTTTCTGGGCTCTTCTGATATCCACACATTACCTGTGCACACACATAATTTTTAAAATTAGAAAATAAATTAGTACAAATTCTAGTTAGGGGATGACAAGAGGGAAAAAATGGTTCCTGTTATTAAACAAATGTCACAAGCAGATATAGAGTATAATAGGATGATATAAACTTGCAGATTAATTACAGCAATGGAGCCTCAGAAGTGGCAACGACCTACAGTGTGGTTATCAGGTGCTAACAAGAATTACAAGGACCTTCCCCCACGCAGGGGCAAGTGGAAAGAGATGAAGCCTGTAGCAAACACATCAATTTCAAGGGGAGGTGCGCACTAGAACTCGCACTGCTTTGTGGAGAGGACTAGGAGGAGAACCACAGGAGCTGTGGCTGTAGTGAGCACAGTAGGTGAGGGGGCGGGGCTGGAAGAGACACCAGAGGGAGATTAGTGGTTAGATTTGTGTTTCAAAAGAGCAACTCTGGCTAACACTGTAGAAGGGTCCTTCTACAGGGTGAAAGGAATTCAGAGCAAACTGTGGGAGGCTTATTGGAGAGGATATGATGCATCTGGATCTATTAGTAACTGGACCAGGATCAAGTGAAGGAAAACGACTATACACTAATGGCATTCACAGACTCATGGATATTGGAGATGACCGTTGTGCCCACTGTTAGGCATCTACAGTAAATCTTTGGTTTCTTAGGAGGTCAGAGCATAAAATAATCTCGTGTGTGTGTGTGTGTGTGTGTGTGTGTGTGTGTGTGTGTGGTCACAGTGCCTATATGGAGACTAGAGGACGCCGAGTCTGTCTATATCTTATTCCTTGGAGTTAGGGTCTCTCACTGAACCCAAAGCCCAAGCAATCCTCCTGCTCCTGCTCCCCACGATGCTGGGTCACAAGCGTGCCTGTGCCCATGCTAGCTCTTTTTATGGAACCTGGGGGACGGAGCTCATGCTTCCACAGCAAGTGCTTTTTCTGAGACTCTTCCTGCTCCCCCCCCCCCATTTTAAAGTTAGATGTTAGTATAACAAGGGTGGAACACGCTCAGTTCCATCCCGTCATCCTCAAGTAATAGAAAGATTAACAGGTGAACATAATGACCGCAGGTGCCCAAGAAAGTGCAGCTGACCACACCTCCTGCCCTTTATCCAGCTGTTGCTGAGGAAGGAGCCCTCCCCACCAACCCCCCCCCTCCCCTCACTGGGATCTGTCGGTGACACAGAGCACTTAGAAAACCCTGTTACTCAGGGTGAGTATCTTGTTCAGTCTTCAGGTCACGCCAAAGTCCTTGGTATCTCTTCCTACCTAAGCTAAAAGCTAAAATATAGGATTCCCAAGGGACAGAAAATGATTAGATAATGCCACAGTGTCTCAGGTCCCTAATGCTTAGAAATTGTTTGTTCTTCTGTTAAGTGAGGCTACTGTACCAGGACCTGGATCAGTGTAAGAAGTCAAACATAGTCTTTGAAGTACTCTTCAAAGAATTCTTCAGGTAATTCTTTAAAAAAAAATTTTTTTTATATGTATGCGTGTTCGGCTTGCTTTCATGTATGTGTGTCACATTAGTACCTGGTTCCCACAAAGGCCTGAGGACAGAGTCAGAGCCACTTGAAATGGAGTGGCAGAAGACTGGGCGCTGCCATGTGGCTGCTGGGAACTGAACACTGGCTCTCAGCAAAAGCAATGCCCAACTGCCTCTCCAGGCCCTGCAAGCACTTTTTTGTAGTTCCACTCACTTCATAAATATATGGGTGGTTCAGTCGGAGACACGGGCCTGTCATCCCAGCGTATGGAGGACTGAGACAGAGAAATCCTATGTTCAGACTGGTTTGGTCTAAATAGTGAGATCCTATCTCAAACAAAGAAGAGATGGAAAATAAGGAGAGATCACTTCCTTAGGAGGCCTTGGCATGCCGGAACATGCACCCTGGGCCGCTCCTGTTGCACCCTGGGAAAGGAATCGTCCCTCCCCAAGCTTCCTGTACATTAAAGCTTAACATTCCGGGTCAGAGACATACTGAAGGTCTACACGCCTAACCCTAACCCTAACCCTAACCCTAACCCTAACCCTAACCCTAACCCTAACTCTAACCCTAACCCTAACCCTGTTGCTTATGTTGTCAGGCTTCTTCTTCTCAGTCCTCAGAGGGGGCTTGGAGATTAACTCCTCTTATGCCCCACCTCTCTCTAATTTGGATCCCCAACCTGGAACTGCCACAGCCAGGAGGCAGGGTTCCTTGGCAAACCTGACTGAAAGAAGGTGTCGTGGGAAAGAGATTTAGAGAGGAAACCAACACTGGCTTAGGCCTCTTTGCTTTAATCAACCAGGGATATTAGGTTAAGAGACAAGAGGCAGCAGCGTTCAGGGTGCGGCAGTGCTGCTCTGCGCAGGAGTGCTGCCCGCAGCAGTAGTTGAGGACCCTGCAGCCCCGCCTGCCGCCTGTGACCCCCCTGCCGCCTGTGACCCCCCTGCCGCCTGTGGACCCCCTGCCGCCTGTGGACCCCCTGCCGCAGCCGAATCTTGGCTTCCTCCTGAAGACTGTACAGAGCTCCCACATTGACCAGAAATTTTGAAGTTCAGAATACAGCACAGTTTTCCTATGGCACATTTGCCCGTTGCAGGTTCCGTTTGCTGCTCTCCATCTCGGCATGTCTTCCTGCAGGTGCCCAATTTGTTTGCACACTTTCTCACATACCAGTTACCTGGAGGGAGGAAAGGAAGCCATCAAGCAGGGTACTGAGCAGACATAGATAAAATCATGCCCAGGCATGGCTCAGTGGCTAGTGCCTTTAAGCCCAGTACTCAGAGGCAAAGGCAGAGACAGAGAGAGCTCTGTGAGTTCCAGACTAGTCTGGACTACAGAAGTTCCAGGACAGCACAGGCTATAGAGAGAGACCCTGTCTCAAACAATCAGGAACAACAGCGTCTGCCTTCCAGTACTGTTTCTCCTAGGCTCTTGTCAATTGCTGTTCTATTTTTCTTAATCATGTAAACTTTCTCTGAAGGGTAAATTAGATTTTTTTTTTTTATGTGCACATATACAGAAGCACCTGTCATTTCTAGGGGTAAAATTCTGCACGCACTCACAGTGCTCATTTTCCAGTATTTTAAATAGGAAAATATATGAAATTACATATATGTATATATATAATATATATTTATACACACATATATATACGTGTATATATACGTGTATATATATACATATACATATATATATGAAAAAAACCTCTGAAACCTATTTCCCAAAATGTAACAAAAACGTGAATAAATACCCAAAGAGAAGCAATGGTACATTTTAAAAGGGGATACACAAATCACTGTGGGCATCTCTCTCACTGTTGCCAAAACACACATCTTGCTGATGATGGGTGAGATTTTTCAAGGTCTTTCCACATTTCGGAGGTCCTACAAATGATAGAATCTGACTCTAGACTTTACATATTGCCTTGTTAGAACCAGACACCTGGGGCTAGAGAGATGGCTCAGCAGTTAAGAGCACTGACTGTTCTTCTGAAGGTTCTGAGTTCGAATCCCAGCAACCACATGGTGGCTCACAACCATCTGTTAATGAGATCTGACTCCCTCTGTCTGAAGACAGCTACAGTGTACTTACGTATAATAAATAAATAAATCTTTAAAAAAAAAATAGAAGCAGACACTTAAGATCTGGAGAGATGGCTAACCAGGGTTCCGATAACCACATGGCAGCTCACAGTTGTCTAACTCCATCCAGTTCCAGGGAATCGGACACTCCCCTTCTGGCCACTATGGGTACTGCACCCTGGTAGTCCAGACGCATACAAGCAAGCACTCAAACATAAAATAGAAAATAAATCTTCTAAAGTGCATAAAAATTCCTTGCATATTTATATGCTGAATTTTATACCTCTCTCTTTCTGTGTATACCTCTATGTGTATTGAGATATAAGTGCATTCTATAATTTTTGTTATTGTTGTTTTGAGACATTTCACTATGTAGCTCAGGCTAGCCGGCATCAGTCTCCTGAGTACTGAGATTATAGGAGTGACCTTCTCAACTGGTGGTGAGGAATCTGTTTATTAGGGAGACTCCTCTCAGGGGTACCTGTGTGTATGTCCACATCATATATAACTGTGGACTACCACATCATGTGTTGAAATGTATAAGGATCAGAAAGAGATTCTCAGGCTAGTCCCTATTTCCCTTTTTGTACCTTAACTCATTCCTGAGGTCAATATCAAGAACTGAGGCAATAAGTTTGGAATAAGACAATGAAAAGAAGGCAAAGTTTAGGAACCTTAAGATCAGAGAGTGGAGCAGCAAAGCAGCCAGCAAATGAAGAAAAATAGCCAGAGAAAGAGACAAGAGGTCCCGTAGATGGATGTGTGTGGTAGACAGTCAGTGGCTGGAGCAGCTCCCTGCTCCATTGAACCAATCATTGTCCATAGATCTTATCAGCTGCCCAGCTTCCTCTGAGGACTAGAGGGAACGACCCGCAAAAAGAAAATTTTGTCTCTTAACATTTATAACACTTATAAATCTGAAGCAGGAAGGTTAACCATGGAAATCTCATAAACTGTTACCGTTAGCAACAGACATGCCAGGTGATGTCAGGGAAAGGACCCCGTGCACAGAGGAATAGAACTCCCATCTGTGCCTAGAGGATCAGGGAAGTTCCCAGTGACACACATACCAGATTGTGTGGTGTGATTTACAATGCTCTACACACACTACAAACCACCATCGTAGCACAAGAAGAGGTTCTCCAAGTAGACATCTATAAAACATGACAGACTAATAATGTTGTAAGAAAATGACATAGGAAAATTAAAACTACAAACATGCCAATTGATGTGGAGAAAACAACAGCCTTGGGCTGATAGATAGTACTTCTGAAACTCATAGAGATAGAGAGATCCCTAAATCCAGCTCTCCCCCTCTTCTGTGACTCTTTACCACATATTGTGCTCTTCTGCACATGCAATCCCTACAGCTGGGTCTACGTATGCGCATCATCTGGTTCTTTGCATTTTTTTTTTTCAGAGAAAACCCGATGCTGTTGTCTACTGGATGAACAGTTTACCATTCGGGTGATAATCTGGGAATTCAGAAAGCCAAATTATTCTGTACAATTACTACATGCTAATCAAGAACAAATGATAGGGAGCAGGTTACAGATGTGTATCAGCTGGTCATATTGTTTAGAATTGTTAGTAGAGATAAAGGGTTGCCAAGTTTCTTTATTTCTAAAACACTTGTTGGTTTTTGTTCAGGTTTTGTGGCTTTAAACTAGAGTCACAGACAGGCAGACTGTAGGCAGTTATTCAGTAGCAGAACTATTCATCACATCAACGTGCTGTGTGCATTAATAAAGTGAGAAGAGGATTTTGAGTGTTCCCACTACAAAGGATATGAACGTATATGGTGAATCTAACTACTCTTTATTCAATCCATTTCATCATGAATTGTATATAAACATCATGTTATACTCTACAAAATATGTATAGTTGCATGCCAATCAAGAGTGAAGAAAGGCTGCAGGTGTAGCCCAGGGCCAGAAGCCTAACAAGTGTGATCCCAGCTTTACAAAAATGAAATAAAATAAAAGCCACGGTGGTGCCACATGCCTCAAAGCTCAGCACCCAGGAGGCAGAGGTAGGCAGATGGTGAGCTTGAGGCTAGATTAGGTCACAGAACGGGCCTTGTCTCAAAATACATAAGTCAAATAAGGAAGCAAAACACAACTGGCAGTGTGGTGGTGTGCACCTGTAACCCCAGAATTTCAGAAGTAGAGGCAAGAAGATCACAAGCTCAAGATTTGCCTGGTCTGCAGAGCAGGAGCCTGACTCAAAACCAACCAACCAACCTGAAGAAAGGAGAATGCCTGTGTAGACAGAGCTGTCCTGTACAGTCTCCTAGAGGCTCCCCAGACCCACACATCAGGTCTGTCTCCCCTCATCTACCATTCCAGTTCTATAAGGAGGAACCAGGACTACAACACCAGAGAGGAACAGGGATGGAATATCACTGAGCCAGCCTCATGGCCCTCAAAGTGAAGTCAACAGGACTGGCCCAAGTGATAGGACAGGGGGACTCCAGACGCCACAGCTCCTCTGCCTCTGTTGGGAATGGTCCTGGTTTCCATCCCCTTCCCCAAGGTCTGATTACAGAAAAGGCTGCACTTGGAGAGCCTTGAGGTACCTCCGCTCCCTCCCAGTGAGGACCTCACTCCACAGATCACTTGACTTCAGGGACTCATGTAGAAGATCCTGTTCTAGGCTGACTAATGTTTCTTTCTCCCCAAGAGTTTGCATTTACCTGTGACCAAATGGGCCAGGAATATAACAATCACCAGAGCAGACAATAGAGGCTTCATGGTTCCTGTCAGTAGGCAGTAGGTTCTATGGAGTCCAAGACTCTCAGGCAGTATGTCTCTGAATGCAGATCTTTACTGTCACCTTAGGAGGAGCCTGGGCTCAGCCAGTAGAACAGAAGAATAAAGGCTACCGTGTCAACCATGATCTCAGTCTATTGGCCAGCAGCTCTGATTGAGAAAGCACCACTCAGATGCCTGCACTCGCCATGCCTTTGGGGAAGTAGGAAGGCTTGGAGGTGTGAGCTCTGTTAAAGCACAGGGTGACTTACAGGGAAGAGTCGTAGGAGGCATTTCTATGACTTTCTCATGGCTGGCGAGTTACAACCAAGAGTTTCACAGTCACCTGTGTTAGCAGAGGGCTCAGCTCACTACAGTGTATACACTGTCCATGTGTACTGTCCGTCTGTTCTCCTGAAGCACCGTGTCTGCTGGATCTTTACACATATTGTGCTTTTCTGCATATAAATTCTGTGTCGCCATATGTATCTATATATGCATGTGATTCTTTTCTTTACCACATTTTTTCCACAGAGAAGAATCAAAGCTACTGTATTAATTGAGCAAGTGAGCACTTTGTTGATAATCTGGGAACTCAGTCTTTTCAAAATTAAAGTTTATTTAAAATGGTTATGGTTATGTTTATTTAATGCTTAATGTGTGTGTGTGTGTGTGTGTATGTGTGTGTGTGCATGTGTGTGCATGTGTATGTGAGCTTGAGTATACGTATATGCACCACATGATTGCAGGAGCTTGTTGCAGAAGTCAAAAGGAGGTGTCAAAGGAGCCAACATGTGTGTTTTCTGGGACCCAAACCCAGATCTTCTGAAATAGCAGTAAGGATTTTTAACTGCTGAACCCACTCAATTATTATTATCATCATTGCATGTATACAATGCATGTATGTATAATATGCTGTGGGTGCCATGACTCATGGGAGGAAGGCAGAGCACAGGTTTTGGGGAGTTATTTCTCTCACTTGACATTGGATCTGGGGTGGGTTCAGGTCATCATGTCTGTGTGGCTCTTACATGCTGAGCCTTTTTTTCTGGCCCCAGAAAATCTCCAGCCCCTGCCAGGCGGTGGTGGCGCACACCTTTAATCCCAGCACTTGGGAGGCAGAGGCAGACGGGTTTTTGAGTTTGAGGCCAGCCTGGTCTACAGAGTGAGTTCCAGGACAGCCAGAGCTATACAGAGAAACCCTTTCTCGAACCACCCACCCCCCATACAAAAACAAAACTCCAGCCCCATTAAGTATCCACATTTAACAAGGCAATATGTAAGACAAGTCTAGAGTCAAATTCTATCATTTGTAGGACCTCTGAAATGTGGAAAGACTTTGAAAATCATCAGTAGGAGCCCTGGATGTGTGTTTTGGCAATGTTGAAAGAGATGCACACAGTGATTTGCGTATTCCCTTTTAAATGTACCATTGCTTCTCTTTGGGTTTTTATTTATGGTTTTGATACATTTTAGGAAACAGGTTTTAGTTTTTTCGTATAAATAATTTCATATATTTTCCCATTTAAAATACTGGAAAACAAGCACTGTGAATGTGTGCAGAATTCTACTCCTAGAAATGACAGGTCCTTCCGTATATGTGCACATAGAAAGTCTAATTTACTCTTCAAGCAAAGTTTTCATGATCACATTTGCTGTGAGAGACACCACAACCACCACACTTTTATAAAAGAAACATTTATTGAGGCTGACTTACAGTTTTAGAGATTTAGTCCATTGTCATCATGGTGGGGAGCTTGGCAGCCGCAGGCAAACAGACATGGTGCTGGAGAAGGAGCTGAGAGTTCTACATCTTGATCTGCAGGCAGAAGAATGAGACTGTGTGCCACACTGGGCTTAGCTTGAATAGAGGAGCTCTCAAAGCCCACCCCCAAATGACACAACAAGGCCACAGCTACTCCCTAAGGGCCAAGCATTCAAAGACATGAATTTATGGGCATCATTTCTATTTAAGCCACCATATTCCACTTCCTGACCCCCATAGGTGTGTAGCCACACCATAAAGCAGAAATGCATTCAGGCCAACTTCAAAAGTACCCAGAGTCTATAAGAGTCTCAAAATTGTTTAAAAGTTCCAAGTCCAAAGTCTCTATTTTGAACTCTCTTAACTGTAATCTCCCATAAAACAAAATTAAAAGAAAACAGATCATATACTCCCAACATATAAGGGCACAGGATATACATTACTGTTCCAAAATGTAAGGAAGGGAGCTTGATGAAGAAATATTAGACCCAAGCAAGACCAAAAACCATCTGGACAAACTCCAAACTCTACAGCTCCATGTCTAATGTCAAAATGCTTGACTGCAACAAACTTCTTTCCCTTGGGCCGGTTTCCACTCCCCATTAGCAGCTTTCCTTAGTGGATAGCTCACAGCTCTGGAATCTACAACATCTTGGAGTCTCTAAGGTAATCTAGGCTTCACCTGCACATCTTCACACAGTGGCCTCTCTGGCCTCCACACAGGGACATCCGTGACACATGCCTGGCCTCAGCAACTTTCCTTAGTCTCATCTCAAAACTTTAGCCTCAGGCAGACTCTTCAGACAAGGGCAAAAAGCAGCCACATTCTTTATTAAAAATATCACAAGAATGATCTCTAGGCAACATACTAACATCATTCTCCTCTGAAACCCCTTGAGCCAGGCTCCCATAGTTCAAATCCCCCTTAGAACCACTGTCCTTCATGGGTCCACTAGGATGGCCCACTCAGTGCTTAAAGCCTCCCACTTGCTTTCCCAATGCAAAGTCCCAATATCCCCATTCTTCCAAACCTGACCCAGGATGCAACAGAAGACTAGATACCTCTCCAGCACACAAGTGTGCTCATACTAGCTGGGGCTGGCTAATTGAAGACCTCCTGCAGAAGTGATTTTTAAAATAAATAAATAAATAAATAAATTAAAGATGCTATTTTCTATGTTTGAGATAGGATCTCACTATGTAGACTGGGCCTGCCTCAAACTCGGGATTTTTCTGTCTCAGCCATCCAAACTCTGGGATTACAGGCATGTGTCAGCAGAACTATAAAAAAGCACCTGCAGGGCCTGGAGAGATGGATTAGCCATTAACCACATGTGTTATTCTTGCAGACGACCTCAGTTTAATTCCTAACATTGCATGGCAGCTCTAACCCTTCTGCAGCTCCACTTCCAGTGGCTCTGACACTTCCTTCTGAAAGATGTGGGAGCCAGGCACAAATTCAGTGCACACACACAAGTGCAAGCAGATTATCTATACATATAAAAAAATTTTTAAAAGATCACCCTTAAGAGTTTTTTGAAGCTGGGTGGTGGTGGCGCACACCTTTAATCCCAGCACTTGGGAGGCAGGTGGATTTCTGAGTTCAAGGCCGGCCTGGTCTACAGAGTGAGTTCCAGGGCAGCCAGGGCTATACAGAGAAACCCTGTCTTGAAAAACCAAAAAGAAAAAAAAAAGAAGACTTTTTTGAAGACCACTTTCTAAAACTGACTCTCAGCCATCCAAGTATATAATGAAGGAGCTGAACCTAGGTTTTATCAAAGAACCAAAAACTCTATAAATTTCTTTCTATAAGTTTTCTTCTGAATATATAAATCTCTGTGACCTTGGGTGTAGCAAGACCTTTAAAACTATGATCCAAAGGCATGTATTAGAAAGTATCAATAATTTGATTTCATCATTTTTAAAAATAAATACTAAGAGACATGAAAATGAAGAGACAAGCCACAGACCAGGGGACACTGTCGGCAAATGACACATTTATTCTACAGGCCTTGGATTTAGAACATATAATGGAAATGTTAAATTTATTTTTTTAGAATACCTTTTATCCTAGACAGTTTTGTACATGGACACAGTATGTCTTGATCAGATTCACCTCCAACCGACCCTGGTGCACATACATAGAATAACAATACATACATCTTAAAAAAAAATAGAACACAGTTTAGGCACAGTGGTACACCCTTGTAATCCCAGCTCTTGCAGGCTAAGAGCTCTTGGAGGCTGAGGCAGGCAGAATGGAAGTTCAAGGCCAACTTGGGTTATATAGCAATTTCCAAGTCAGCTTGTGTTATATAGAGAGTAGCGGTCTAGAGAACAGACTGCAAACCTTAATGTATTTTAGTTAGCACAGGTTAAGTGTACATATTAATGAAGTTCACTGTGATCTCTTTCTGTACAAGCATTGGCAAGCCTTATCAAAACCAACCTTATATCACTCCCCTCCACAGCAAGCATTATTTTAGTTTTAGATTGACTTCTTAAAACTTCCACACAGAATACAAAGTATTTTTTTTTCTTTATGTGGATTATTTAACGTAGTATCTTCTACCTGAGTGAACTTCTTCGAAGCTGGATGATACTGCATTATGAATGTGTATTCTTTCTGTATTCTTGGGCAGACTGGCATTTAAGTTGATTCTATTTTACTGTGAATAGAACCTCAATACATGCGATTGTGAAGGTCTCTGTAATGCTGATTTCATCTCCCTTGTCTACGTTCCTGGGATACCTGGATCATTAGGAGAGCTCAGTTTGTCTGTTTTTGAGAAACATCCATACTAATCTTTATAGTGGCTGTACAAATTCAACTTCACATTCCCACTAACAAGTCTCTCTCTCCCTCTCCTTCCCTCATCTTCTCCCACCTCTCTCTCCCTTTCTCCTCCTCCCTTTTTCTTCCCTCTCTCCATTTCTCTTTTCCTTTTTTTTTTTTCCAAGACAGGGTTTCTCTGTATAGCCCTGGCTGTCCTGGAACTCACTCTGTAGACCAGGCTGGCCTCAAACTCAGAAATCCACCTGCCTGTGCCTCCCAAGTGCTGGGATTAAAGGTATGTGCCATCACTGCCTGGCCCCATTTCTCTTTTCATCTCTTCCTCCTATTTTCTTCTTTCTTTTAAAAAAATTTAAAAGGTTTATTTATTATAAATAATAAATTAAATAAAATATTATTAATATGTATATATTATATATGTTTATATTTATTATAAAATAAATTAATAAAAGATTATTAATATCTAAGTATACTGTAGCTGTCTTCATACACACCAGAAGAGGGTGTCAGATCTCATTACAGGTGGTTGTGAGCCACCATGTGGTTGCTGGGATTTGAACTCAGGACCTTCAGAAGAGCAGTCAGTACTCTTAACAGCTGAGCCATCTCTCCAGCCCTCAGCCAGCTCATGACCCCAGGGCCAGCTCTCCAGCATTGCTCAGGTGAGGGATGGGGCCAGCTCACCTGAATGTCACAGCTGGCAAGGGGCAAAGCCATATCACCAGGGCCAGCTCTATAGTGCTCCCTGGGTCCCTGCAGCCTTTGAGGATAGGGTTAGCTCTGTGCAGCTCTTGGACATTAACATGGCCCCAGGCAGCAGCTTAGACCAGAGGCATGGCCTTTGGTGGTAATGTGAGCCACAGACTACAGGGCAGACATGGTTCTCAGCTTGGTGGCAGCATGGCCCAGGACTTCACCATGGCCTCAGATGGCCACGTAGGCTACTCACATCAGGCTGTTCCTCACTACACTTACATCTCCAGTTCCTCCTCTCTTCATCCTGCACACATTGCTCTGCTTCTCTTTCTCTCCCATCCTTCCACTTGCTGATCTTAGTGGTGCCTGGGCCTGTGGGTGTCTTCTGCCTGTTTGTATTGAATGGTGGTGGGTGGAGGTCCTAGTCTGTTTCTTTCTTTCTTTCTTTCTTTCTTTCTTTCTTTCTTTCTTTCTTTCTTTCTTTTTTTTTTAAAAAAATCTATCTATCTATCTATCTATCTATCTATCTATCTATCTATCTATCTATCTAATTGATATGGGTACACTGTAGCTGTCTTCATACACACCAGAACAGTGCTCAGATCCCATTAGAGATGGTTGTGAGCCACCATGTGGTTGCTGGGAACTGATCTCAAGACCTCTGGAAGAACAGTCAGTGCTCTTAACCACTGAGCCATCTCTCCAGCCCTGTCCCCAAGTCTGTTTCTTTTGACTAAATAATTTAGTTTGTTTATATCCAAGGATGTATGTCCTGAATTATATGAATGGAGAAATTGATGCAACCCCTGGCAAGTAATCAAGTGAGCATATATGGATTAACTTCTCTGTGCTCTTGACTGTGGGTGTAATGTGACTAGCTGTTTTAAGTTCTTGTCTTGAATTTCTCACAATGACTGACTGTAACCTGGAACTGTAAGCTGAAATAAGCTCCCCTCCCCTCTTAGCTGCTGTTTTCCAGGATATTTTGTCACATGGACAGAAATGAAACCAGGACATTCAGATGGCTAATCTTAGCTGTCAACTTGACAGTGGGAATCTCAATTGAGGAACTGCTTCCTGTGTTGTCTTAGTCTGGGTTTTACTGCTGTGAACAGACACCATGACCAAGGCAACTCTCATAAGGACAACATTTCATTGGGGCTGGCTTACAGGTTCAGAGGTTCAGTCCTTAGTCATCAAGGCAGGAATCTGGCAGCATCCAGTCAGGCCTGGTGCAGGAGGAGCTGAGAGTTCAACATCTTGTTCTGAAAGCAAACAAGAGAAAACTGGTTTCTAGGGAGCTAGGATGAGGGTCTTAAAGCCCTCACCCACAGTGACAGACTTCTTCTAACAAGGCCACACCTACTCCAACAAGGCCACACCCAGGGAGTCATGCCACTCCCTAGGCTAAGTATATTCAAACCACCACATGTGGGTATGTTGGTGAGGTGTCTTATTTGCTGATAATTGATGTGGGATGGCCCAGCACACTTTGGACAGTACGATCCCTAGGCAGGTAGGCCTGGGCTATGTAAGAAAGGTAGCGAAAAGTGAGCCTGCAAACAATCCACCAAGTAGCACTCTTCCATGGTTTCTACTTGAGGCTCCTGCCCTGAATTCTTGTCTTGGCTTCCTTGGATAAGGAACTGTAACCTGCAAGGTGAAATCACACTCTCCATCTCAAGTTGCTTTTGGTCTTGGTATTTGTCATAACAACAGAAAGCAAACTAGAACTGATGTCATAGATACCTGTATTTTTTTTTTTTTTTTTTTTTTTTTTTGTACCAAGATCAGGGAAGTTTTGAGTTAAGTTTTATACACTCTTCATCTTTTTCTCCTTATCTTCAGGTATTCAGGTCTTATCTTTATATAAACATCTTCAAATTCGTATTCCAAAAGCAGCCATGTAAACGTGACTCCCAACAGTCAAATGATCGCTATGGGCATCATCCTTAAGAAACAGCTCCGTTCTACTCAGTCCACTTATTTATTTATTTTTTTCCCTTGGTCCCAGGATTTCTTCTGAGGAAACTACCAGTTGCTATTTCCTTAGCAAATCCATTTGTTCCTTTAGAGTCATTTCACACTGAGGTCAGTGAAAGCTCTCTTCCCACATGGTTGGGTGAAGGCAGTTTGACATCTGCATCTTGTAGCAACTGACGATCCCAACTAGTGACTTTATCGGACAGCTTAGCTTTCCTTCCTGATGGTCCTCTCTGCTGTAATTAATTGCTCATTGGATTGCAGAAGGTCTCTTCCTGGATTACCTGACAACTCATACTCATGTCTTCCAGATTTCTGTTTTATCCTTATATATTTCATTTATTATATTTTCTTATACATATTCAGTTCTTCAGTGTGTCACTATTATTTTGAGGGGCCGCACCTGAAAGACAGATTGGAATCTGCTTGGGTTCTCTTTAACCTCTATGGTATTCGCACCCTTCGTGGCCCAGGGAGATGGTGAGTCTTTCTGACCCCACTACATCACTCTATCTATGTTGAATTTTTCATTCATACCCCATATTATTTTCCCAATTTTCTGAAGGTGTTTTACTACAATCCCTTGGATCTCATTGAGCCTTTTCAAAGTAACTATGCTTTAAAGTTTCGTCAGCTATTTTATCCACACCCATGGCTCTTAGGAGCCATTATGTTCTTTTCCACCTTGTTCCACCTCTTCCAGCCATCCTTGTTCATCTCCACCCCTTATATTTACCAGGATTCTTCTTAGAGTTCTTGAGCTCTTTTCCTCTTAGGACATGATATAAATCTCCAGTTAGGAAGGTCTTATTGTAGCAGGTACAGACCTGTGGTCCTACCACTTGAGAGACTGAGGCAGGAGGATTGTGAGCTCAAATGAGGCTAATCAGTGAGTTCCACATCAGTTTGCACACACTAAGAATCTATCTTAAAAATAAGTAAGTAAGTAAGTAAATAAATAAATAAATAAATAAATAAGAGAAGAGGGCTGGAGAGATGGCTCAGCAGTTAAGAGCAAAGACTGCTCTTCCGGAGATCCTGAGTTCAATTCCCAGCAACCACATGGTGACTCACAACCATCTTTAATGGGATCCAATGCCCTCTTCTGGTATGTGTGAAGATAGCTACAGTGTACTCATATATAATCAATCAATCAACCAATCAATCAATCTTTTTTTAAAAAAAGGGAAGAAAACTCTCTCTTTTGAATTTAAGAAAGGACGAGTTCAGCCATCACATCCTACCTATAATCCATGGCTCAGCATTTGGAAGGCACTGCTGTATACGTTGTAAAACACTTAACTATAAAAATTATGTTCTTTACAAACCCAGGTTTTATTTGTCTCATAAGGCACAAGCACAGAGATTTAAATGTCTTCATCATGCTGGAAGCCTTCTCTTCTCCTCTTATGTCCTATGCGTCCTCCGCCTTCACTGTAGACAGCATTGCCTCCATCATTGTTCCACGAAGAGGCCAGAAGCAGGGCAGGACAGACAGCAGGGGTTGCCACTTGAACCTGCGTCTCCCTGGTCTCCTTTGTATTAGCCTCCAGCTTCTCATCCTCTATCCTTAGCTTCCTGAGTGCTGGGATCCTTCTAGAAACTCTGGTGAAACTACACTACTTGACTAAAACTGCTAATAATTGCATCCCATTCTACAACTGTGTGTTTAGGAGTTTGGAGAACCAGGTTATATGTATAGCTCCCAAGCTGTCATTTCCACGGTGCAACACAACCCAAGGCAACAAGGAAAAACAACCAAAACAAAACAAAAGCCAGAGATTCCAAGAATACATTTACACTTCAGGTCTTCTCATACAGTATGCTGTGTTCTCCAACAAATCTGGAACATTTGGTAGGACCAGCCAACCATCCCTTTCTTAGAACACCACAATCTCATTGCGCTGACGGCCTTTGGGCACATCTCAGGGGCTGAGTAACATCCCTGAACTTCAAGGGCAGAGTTGTGTGTTTGTGCCTCCATCCATGGGAAGATGTGGGAGATAGAAGAGCTTTGATGACAGGTGGTAAGTGTGTTCTTCACTTTTTTAATCTAAAGTCCTGAAGTCATCCACATTCCTCCAAAAACCAACGCCTTGCTCTCTCTTGTACCAGTTTCTGTACTAGTTACTTAAAAAAAAAAAATCTAATAACACATCGTGATCAAAGGCAGATTATGGGAAAAAGTTTATTTGGCTACAGTCCCACAGGAGACGTGACAGAGAGGACGGTGCAGCAGCAGACTGCCAGGGCAGGAAGCTGGCTCAACTCAATTTGTTAGCACAGCAGAAGACAGAGCTCCAAACTCTCAGAGGCCCACGCTCCACTTCCTAAAGGTTCCATAACTGCCCTCAAACAGAACTATCAAAAGGGAACCACACGTTAAAATACTTGACCTGTGGGGGGCGGGGAGGGGGGCACGGGGGTGCATTCACTTTCAAACCACACATCTGAGGACTGCCAGTCACGAGTCCTGGGTGTGCTGATGAGATAATCGAGAGACGGAGACTGACAGGCAATGATAGAAATATATGTCAGAAAAGTGAGCTCCGGAGCCAAGCACGCAGGCAGCCATCAAAGCAGAAAGAAAAAGATGGGGGTTTGTTTTTTGTTTTGTTCTTTTGTTTGTTTGTTTGTTTCTAGTAGCAACTGATTTTAGCCCAGATTTTTAGCACCTGACTGCCAGAACATAAACTATAAATTGCACATGGGGCTGGAGAGATGGCCTGGTGGTTAAGAGCTTAAGTGCAACGGCTCCTCTTCTAGAAGATCTAGGTCTTATCACCACATGGTCTCTCTTGCAACTGTTTACATCAGTTCCTGGAGATCTGATGCCCTCTTATGGCCTCCATGGGTACTACATGCATGAGGTGCATAGACATCCTTCAGGCAAAACACCCATACACATAAAAGAAAATACCTTAAAAATTGTACGTGATTAATTTGTGGGGTTTGTTTGTTTGTTTGTTTGTTTGTTTGTTTTTGAGACAGAGTGCCATATATTTCAGAATGGTGTCAAACTCACTGTGCATCTGAAGCTGACGAGGACCCTCAGCTTCTAATCCTTCTGTCTCCACCTCCATAGCGCAAGGTTACATGTTTGAGTACCTACCCACACTAGGTTTATGCAGAGCTGGAGGATCACACCCTGAATCCCCTACAGGTCACCCGATAATGTATCAACTGAATAACGTTCTCAGCCCAAATTAGTGTTCTAATCTAACAAAATTTATAGAAAAACAATAGGAAATGAATTCCAGTTTTGGTAGCTAAAAGTGATACTATATCCAAAACAATGAAGGGTGTTCACATGGGGTTAGGCACTTAGAGGCAAATGATATAAAACGTCAGACTTCCTTGAATATGTTATTGGAGAAGCCACATGTGAATAAGTATGCAGAAGAAACTGGGGGAGAGGGCATGGTAAAGAAAACCTGGGTCAAAATGGAGTCAGTGGGCACTAAAATATGCATACACTCACTGCTGCCTAAGCCCATGTCAACAACCTTCACTTTATGAGCAATATATATATATATATATATATATATATATATATATATACACACACACACACACACACACACACATATATATGTATATATATACATATATATGTATATATATTGGAGGAGATAAGGGTGAGCTTGGGAGGACTTAAAGGGAGGAACTGGGGTGGATATGATCAGAGTACATTTTATAAAGCTCTCAAAGAATCAGTTAAAATATTTAAAAACAACATTTAACAGAAATAAAAAAAGAAAACCAAAACCCAAACTACACCTGCTGCATGCCTTTTGCTCTGGCCGCTAGCACCAGCCTGGGCTTGGCTGGCTTCTCGTTGGCAGATGCTGCATCTGCTGCCTCCTCCAAAGGGGGATTTAGCCAAGACCAACCCACAAGCCACAGACAGGCAGGATTGGGAAGCAATTACACCAGAAACACCCTGAAGTCTTGGTTTAAAGGCAGCATCTGCAACGCTACAAAATGGCCCTCCACCAGGAAGCCTCAGCTCATGTCTCAGACTGCTACCACAGAGCCACAACAGTGCGCCCGCCTGCTAGCCACCTGCGAAAATGGAGAAAATGAGAAGTAAGACAAATTAAAACCCGAGAGTGTACGCCTGGCCGTGTTGGGATTGGGAGCCCTGTCAACAGAATCCGTCTCAGCTTCCCCAGGATTCCTCACCTTGAAGATCCGACAGGGTAAGTGTTCCAGTCTCATCTACACTCCTCCAGCTGCCAAGGCAGGTGCTGCTGAGGGACGAGGCTTGGCCGGCTCAGCTTAGGAGGACCTGCCCTTGGAGCGCTTCCCACCAATGTTCAAAGAAGTCTTAGCCAGCAGACCAATTAGCACCCTAAGGACAATGGTATATGTAGAAAGAATATCTTGTGTATTGTATGGATGCATCACTGTCAATTTACAAACCTATGACCTATAGGAAAGGGGAGAATAGGAGGTGGGACATCAGAGAGGCAGAAAGAATTCTGGGATTATAACCAAACCAGGGATATTCACCTGGGAAGATGTGACCAGTTGGATGCATGGTACCTAAGCACAGGTCACCAGTCATGTGGCAGAATGTAGATTAAATGAATGGGTTAATTTGAGTTATGATCTAGTCAGAGAAGAGCCTAGCCATATGGCCAAGGCATTTGTAAATCTATTTTGAGTCTGAGTCTTACTTATTTCTGGGAGCATGGGGCTGGTAGGAAGAACTTGAAGTAAACTTGCACAGGTATAATTCCACCCTTCCTCCTTCTTCCCTGTGAGGTCCCTGATGAAGACCCCTGTCTTAGCCACCATTCTATTGCTGTGAAGAGATGCCATGACCAAGGCAATTCTTATAAAAGAAAGCATTTAATTGGGTGCTTGCTTATAGTTTCAGAGGCTTACTCCAATGTCCTCATTGGGGGTGAGGGGGAGCATGGTACTATAGGTGTAACTGAGAGCTGCATCCCGATATGAAGGCAGAGAGGGGAGAGATAGATAGATAGATAGATAGATAGATAGATAGATAGATAGATAGATAGAAAGAAAGAGAGGAAGAGGGGTGGGGTCTGGTGTGAGCTTTGAAACCTCAAAGCCCACCCCCAGTGACTCGCTTCCTCCAACAAGGCCACATCTCCTAAACCTTTTAAAATAGTGTGACTCCCTAATGACTAAACATTCAAATATCTGAGGTTTTGAGTGTCATTCTTTTTTTTTTTATTTTTAAACGAATGTCAAGCTTTTATTTATATGTATATTTTAGGTGATAGAATGGTTTAAAATCAGCAGACATCTTTTTTTTTTTTTTTTTTTTTTTGAGTGTCATTCTTATTCAAACCACCATATCCCCTAACATGAAAGCTTCTCAGGCTGTAATGTATTGATTTCCTGGAAGGGTTGCCAAGGGGGCAGGAACTTCAGGTGCTCAATGTGAGTGTCTTGTACCCCAACTTCTAGAATGTGTGGGCTGGGACTGAAGATGGTGGCTGCTCACAAGAGATCATTTGTCAGAAGCCAATAGGAAAGCGGTCCTCAAAAGTATTGACTGATTTTTGCCTCCCACCTAGGGAAGGACATCTGTACATGAAAACTTCCACTAGACAGATGACAGTCCCTCTCTTGGTCTCAATATTTGACTGCACCTAAGAATTTTATCTTAACTGTCCATTTGTGACCTCTGTCTTTATCTTCTTAAGGGAGTGCCTAAAGTCATTAATCTTATATTCAAGAAAAAAAAAATGTCATGGACAGCAGCCCGTCTTTTGAATGGTTTAAGAAAACTTTGGTGTTATTCTCAAAGGACCCATATATGCCTCACCTCTCCCTAACTTTGCTTCTAGTCTCTGCATGATTTAAGTTCTTATTGAGAAATTTTCACTCCTTGGGTCAAGAGTTTCTCTATGAACAAGTTGGTGAGTGGAAAAGCAAGGAAGAGAAACCCAGTGGTCAGGAGAAGAGCTAAGCTGTACTGCTTCTGTCTTACTTATGAAGCTGGGTATGGTGTACAATGCCACACCCTCAGTTAAATGTGAAGGAGGTTGATGCTGGTAGGCATATAGGAAGAACAAAATTTGAGCCAAAGATTTTACTTGTAAGTATTGTTTAGGATACATTTTCTATTAAAAAAAAGAAAAAAGAAAATAATCAAATATAAGACTTTATTCATAAATATTCAAATAACTGTATCTTTGAATGTGGAGGAAGCCTACTAAGTCTAAAGATCAAGAAGAAATAGGGAGGGGGGAGAGCTGATGAGATGGCTCAGAGGTTAAGAGTACTGATTGCTCTTCTAGAGGTCCTGAGTTCAATTCCCAGCAACCAAATGGTGGCTCACAACCATCTAGAACGAGATCTGATGCCCTCTTCTGATGTGTCTGAAGAGAGTGACATTGTACTCATACATAAAAAAATAAATAAATCTTAAGCCTTCTGCTCAGGGAAGGAGCAGGGCTGGAGCGAGCAGGGCTGGAGTGAGAGGGGCAGAAGCGAGAAGAATATAAACATATAAATAAATAATTCCAGTGTAAATGTATGTTGAAAATTGAAGAAGAAGAAGAAGAAGAAGAAGAAGAAGAAGAAGAAGAAGAAGA
>JADRCD010216576.1:25628-42966 GCA_019843815.1 Montemys delectorum
AGAGAGAGAGAGAGAGAGAGAGAGAGAGAGAGAGAGAGAGGTCACATTTGATGCTGTTATGTAAACCTAGTCTCTTTTTGTTTGTTGTTTTGGTTTTTTGAGACAGGGTTTCCCTGTGTAGCCCTAACTGTCCTGGAACTCACTCTGTTGACCAGGCTGGCCTCAAACTCAGAGATCTGTCTGCCTCTGCCTCTGCCTCTGCCTCTTGAGTGCTGGGATCAAAGGTGTGCACCGCCTAGACTCTTAAGAAGTGTGGAAGAGAGAAGGAAAGGTCCACAGAGGGTAAGGACTGCTTGAGAAAAGAAGCAGTGACACTTGATCTATGTAGAAGAAGTTGCTGAGTGTATGTGAGAGACTTCTGGCATGGTATCAGGGTCTCAAGTATGATGTGCAAAACCTAAAGGTCACAAGGTAGAAAAGAATGTGAGGTAGTAGAGTCAAACCCCCCAGTTCCTTTACAAATTCAGTGTTTTTAGTTTATTCAGACATGATGAAAGTTTAATGGCTTAACTGTGTTCCAGGTTAGTCAGTCCTGGGAGCCTTGTTGGGATTTCGCACTATTGGCCTTCCAATAATAGTGTGTTGTTACATTGTTACAAACTAAAGCTCTTCCACGTCAACCTATTAGTGGCTGTAACTGAAATGTTGCTGCAGACAGGCGGTTTGGATACAAGGTAAAGGAAACAACAAATGGAGAAATCTAAGAGAACTGCTGGATTTCTGAACTGTGAAGGTAGATGGAACTGAGAAGAAAAAATAATGGGAGCCAAAAATTTGCTTTGAAGCACATAACATGATAAACCCAGGTTGCCAAGAAGGCAGTGAGAGCTCAGAAGAAAGATCGCAAGTGCAGATGTGAATGTCAGAATCAATGCTTGTAGACAATATTTGAAGTTAAAGCTACAGACGAATATGAGAGAAAAAGAGAGATGATCGGGTTCTGCTAAGTTTCAGTATTAAGAGTCCAGATAGAGGCTGGGGTGGTAATCCAGTTAGTCGAATGCAATTCTCACTACTACATCCAACTGAGCCTGTGGCAAACATCTGAAATTCTAGCCTTCTGGATGTGGAAAAGGACAATCAGAACTTCAAGGTCATTCTTGGCTATGTATCTATTTAGAGACATTTTATAAGTCCAAGCCAATTCATTTATGGAAATGGAAGAAAATCTTTATAAGCAAACTGCCACACCTTCAAATTTAGTGAGTTTTTTCTTAGTGCATGAAGGCTCTTAAAAAATCAATAGACAGGGGCTGGAGAGATGGCTCAGCGGTTAAGAACACTGACTGCTCTTCCAGAGGTCCTAAGTTCCATTTCCAGCAACCACATGGTAAGTCACAACCATCTGCAATGGGGTCTGATGCCCTCTTCTGGTGTGTCTAAAGACAGTGACAGATACTAGATAGATAGACAGACAGACAGACAGACAGATCTTTTAAAAAAAACAATGGGCAGGTGTTTCAGGAATCTAGTGGGACGTATGTTAAGACTCACAACCATGGCACCTGAATTCAGATCCTAGGAGACATCATTTCACTTAGCAGATTGTAATCTTGGAAGATTAAAATAGAAACATGAAACAAGGGACTGGGAGAATAACAGAGCTGGTGGTGAGGAAAGCAGCCTCTGATCTCTCTCTCTCTCTCTCTCTCTCTCTCTCATCTCTCTTTCTCTCTCACTGGAAAAAGCATGCATTTGTTTATAAGTCTCCTTGAAGAATTGTTGGTGACAAAGAGTCATTTTCCAGCCTCAGTGAAGCAACCCTTTCCTCAAAGTCTGCCTGCCAATTAAATATAATGACTATCAATCATTAAATAGAATGGGCACAGCAGCTCATGCCTGCCATCTCAAGATGTGGATGTGGACACAGGAAGACTGCAAACTTGAAGCCAGCCTAGTTAACATGTGGGGTCTTGTCTTAAAAAAAATACATCCCCAAGACATGCTCGTGCATTTGCAGAATGATCCACAGGATTCATTTACAACTTAATTCTTAGCCATCTATAAAGGACAAGCATGTAAATAGATTCATATGTACCAATGCATCCTGGAAACCAGCGGCATTGATTGGTCCTAAAGGGTAAGATTGTACCAGGGCTTTTAGGTTGGAATGATATATTCCTCTTCCTTAGACTAATTGTGTTGATTTTTTTTTATGCAGAAATCAATGATAACCATTCCTCAATAAAAACAGAAAACCAAAAGTATCAGTGTTTTAAACAGGGGGACAAGCGCTTCACATTGACCTGAAACCAGAGGCTCTTTATCAGCCACGCATCTTCCTACCACATCTCTATCCTTATATTGACCACAAACTTAGTGTCTCTTGCACAAGACAGCTCTGGTAGAACATGCATCCTGGACCTCTTTACTGCTTCTAAGACCAGTGAGAGGCTCCCTCTCAGGACTAAGGAGAATTTAGGATGGGGAGAAAGGTTAGGTCAGTAGGACACAGCCATAAAGTAGCTACTGGAGAAGAGTAGGGAGGTCAAACTGACACCAAGTGATTGTCCAGAAAGATCTCCAGGGCAGCTTAGAGTGTGGAGTCTTGCCTTCTGGAGACTCATCTCAGTAGAATCTCCAGATACTTGGATGCCTGTGACAGAAGAATATCAGAAAGCAGGGGCAGTGGATGCCAGGAGAAGATCCCTCTCTCCTTCCAACTGATTCAAGTTGAAACAATGCTTCTCACCACCACCAAGGATGGCAGGGTGGGGGTAAGGGGGTAGGCTCTGTTCAATAACTCACCCAAACTCCACCATCCCCATTGTATAAGGTCCCATTACCTTTGGTCACCTGAGTTAGAAACCCACAGATAATGAAGGCCAGTGTTGAGAAAATCATGGCTTCAGAGAGAGAACGATCTATGTCCACAGGGAGCCAGAATGCTTTATCCAGCAGGAGATCTAGGTCTTCAGCTTTATTGGTGTTATGAGTGATGAACTGGAGAAGTGAGCCTATTATGCCATTTGGCCTGTCAGGCTAATCATTTGCATGACACACTCATGCCCATCATAAGAGATCATTAAAGGAGAACAAAGCCTTAGGACATACGGTATAATCCTGGATGGATTGATGGGAAGAACTCCCAAGAGGAAGTTTCCCTCAAACCTAGTGGGGCCAGTTTCTTTTCTGTCCATGTGCAGTGCCCTGCACACATCTAACAAGAGTAACGAGAGTAATGGTGTGTGAGGTTACCTCTGTGGCAGACCAGTGGATCATAGTATGTAACAAAGTGTTTGTCCTTTCTCTGACTGTCAGCCCCAGTATGATTCCCTGTAAAAGAAGGGAGATGCAGAAAAGAAAACAAACACAAAAACACACAACAGAAAAAACTTTTATGCCCTGACTCAATGGATCATTAAATAGAAGGAATCAGGAATCTCTAGTCAAAAGAGAAAAGCAAGATTTACTATGACTGCCTTTTCTCCATTCCATTAACCTCACTTGTCCGAAGAACTAAGTAAGAAACAGTATATTGGGAAAGGTGAAATATTTTTCATTATTTTATATTATTTTGTTTTTGCTTTCTTGACACAGGGTCTCTCTGCATAACCCTGGCTGTCTTGGAATTCACTATGTAGTCCATGCTGGCCTTGAACAAGATCTGCTTGTTTCCACCTCTAGCCTTAGTTTTAATTTTACGCCTATGAGTGTTTCTTTTTCCTCTGCCTCTGTGTATATGTTTCTTTGGAGACATGAATCTCTGGTGCCCTAAGAAGCCAGACAGCTTGAATCTCCATAGCTTCGGTTTGGAATGCCTAGTCTCTCGCTGAAAGTCCTAGGCTGAGAGGTTGTGGAACCTTAGAAAGTTCCAGATGGTGCAGTTCATGACTAGAGGAAAGTGTCTGATTAGCTTTACCTCTAGTTCCAGCGTCACACTCTGAGCTCTGCTTCCTCTCCTGTTATGGACTGAGATGTTCTAGAACCATGGGTTAAAATAAGTTTTCTCTCCTTTAAGCTGTTTTTGTTAGGTATTTTGGTCACAAAGATATGATTATTACAAGTCTCTGTGCGCCTGGTATAGAGCACTCAGTTCTATAAAACAGATCCAAAGGAAGGAAAGAGAAGCTATAATCCAGTAACAGTGAGCGACCCTCATACTCTGCTCTCACCAGCAGAGGCATGAGGAGTGAAGTGCGTTGGGGACCAGACAGACAGACAGACAGACAGACAGATGGACAAAATTGTCAGCACAGAACTACTCAGAACATACAGAGTAGGTCCTTTTTACTCCTGTGGGACTTCCTCTAGAACATGCCATACATTAAGTTACAAAAACAGATACTGGTAAACAGATTAAAATGATATTCTCTATATTTTCTTATCACAACTAGACAAAACCACATGTCAATATAATAAAAAATTAGGAATTATGCCACGAAGGGAATTTTTTAAAAGAATTTTCCACTCTGTAACCTTGGTTGATCTGGAGATTACTATGTAGACCAGGCTGATCTCAAAGTCACGGAGATCACCGTGAGTTTGCCTCTGCCTCCGCAGAGCTGAGATTAAAGATGGAGCATACACCTGAATATATTTAAAGGAGAACTAACAGTGGGGAGAAATTGTCTTCAAACGATGTATACACTAAAGAACTCGGGTCCTAGAAAAAGGGCTTGAAAATTAAGCAGCTAAAAAGAGCCCCTGTAGAAAACAAGCATAAAACAATTCCAGACTTTTAGCAGAGGAAGTTATGGATGGCAAGAAGTACTTGGAAGATGTGTGACAGCATTGGCCTGTACAGAAGTACAGCTTAAGACCGGGAAGCGGGGCTGGTGAGAAAGGGTAAGAGCACTGGCTGCTCTTCCAAAGGTTCTGAGTTCAAATCCCAGCAACCACACAGTGTCTCACAACCACTTGTAATGAGATCTGATGCCCTCTTCTGATGCATCTGAAAACAGC
Source organism: Montemys delectorum (assembly GCA_019843815.1). Classification (NCBI taxonomy): domain Eukaryota; kingdom Metazoa; phylum Chordata; class Mammalia; order Rodentia; family Muridae; genus Montemys; species Montemys delectorum. Next base: position 30,534 of record JADRCD010216576.1, read on the forward strand.
TACAGTTATTTATAATAATAAATAGATCTTTGGGCCGGAGTAAGCCGGGGGTGGAGGTGGGGGTGGGGTCTACTAGAGTAAGTGAGGTTGACCGGAGTGAGCAGAGAGTTGAGAGTCAATTCCCAACAACCAGATGGAGGCTCACAACTATCTGTACAGCTACAGTGTGTACTCATATATATAAAATAAATAATAAATAAATCTTAAAAAAAGAGAGACCAGGAAGTGACCTGGTATTGTAGGATTAGACAGTGAGGAATGACAGCTGGTTGTGGGGTGCATATCCATTAACACTTCATCAGGAGAGAGACTGAGGCAAAGTGGAGTTACACAGTGGGTTGTGGGCCCCCCAATCTACTACAGTAACATGCTGCCTCAAAAATCAAGAGGTAGGAGACAATACTTACATCCTGGAAAATACTACCTAAGTGTTCATATTGTGAGTGTCATTCAGCAATGAAAGGAAGAAACCACAAACCGGAATAGCAACCTCAGGAGGCTGCCCACTAGGCTTCCATACATCCAGCATTCTCAAAACCACTGACTGGTGGAGATGAAAACCCAGTTGGTTTCTAGAGATGGTGAGGTAGAAGCTGGACTGACTGGAAAGGATCATAGTGACTGTGTGTCCCCAGAAAAGTCAGTTGCCCTATCTGAGCTTCAGTTTCCAATTCCATAGAATGGTCATTATCACCCCCAGCCCCACGTTCTGGCTGATTGTATTTCACCTTACAAACTTTCCTGCCATGTCATAGTTTCACTTCTTTTCCCAGAGACAGCACAGCATTTTACTGGCCTGTTCAGCATTATCTAAAACAGCACCAGATCCAGTCTCTGGTGAAAGGATTAGGCATGCCCTGCTGTACCCGCTACAAGTCACACTGCCAGTGACACCAGCACACACCAGGGGTGTGCCATTCAGCCCAGAGAAGTTTCAGATGGAGAGAATGAAGTCAGATTTGAAATATCACTTAAGAGTAACCCCGGTACCATATCCCAGCCAGAACAAACCCCATACAGCTCAGCTGTGTGTGGTCTGATGCAGGTGGCCCCACCCTTTCTGGGATTTCAGCCAAATTTATTTCTCCTCACTTACTCTACTGTAGCACTTCTTAGAATCTCCTGCTGTGCGGCTCAGCCCTCGATGTTCTTTCTGCCTGGGAGACTCTGGATTCTCAAAAGGATCAAGTTAAGTCCTCAGGACATTCAGGTCACATTTAATGTCCTGTTACTTCCTCATAGATTTCTTTCTCAACTCCTCTGCCTAAAGTGTTCATACATGACACACATACACACACTGACACACACACACACACCCACACCATGACCACACACATACACAACACTATGATGACACACCACACTTATACTATATTCACACATACAACATATACACACAGCATGACTACACACACACACACACACACACACACACGCACACCCACCCACACACCCACATCATGACCACACACAAACACAACACCATGATGACACATGTACTACACTTACACCACATTCACACATACACCACATACATATAGCATGACTACACACACAAGCACACACATACACACACAGACCATGATTAATTATACACACATACACCATGACCACATATACACAACACCATGATGACACACACACAGCACATATGCCACATACATATAACATGATAATACACATACACCAGATACACTAACACACACCAGATACACTAACACCATGATTACATGAAAGTACCCCCTTACCCCCACCCCTGCATACCATGATCATATACCACAAACATACCATGACCATACACATCACAATACAGCACATATGTGCACACACACACACACATTATCACATATACACATACACCACACACCTATCATGACTACACACACATCAGGCACATATACACCACACACTAACACCATGACTACACAAAAATACCCACCCCATAACCACACGCATGCACACATACACACTATCACCTTGCTTGTTTCTTCCTTCCTTACCCCTTGACCCTGTAGAATTCTCTTCCACACTCTGGGCCCACATTTTCTTAGCTAAGGACTGTCAGCTCCTCCATGGTCTGAGGGGTAGGCATGAAACTCATACCCTGTTTATTCCCCATATTCCTCCTCCTGTGCTTTATTTATTTGTGTACAGACAGGTTCTTACATAGTAGCCCAAACCTTCTCTGAACTCACTTTACAACTGAGGATGATGACCTTGAACTTCTGATCCTCCTGCCTTCACCTACCTCCCCAGTGCTGGAATGGAGTTGAAGGTTTGGCTCCTGCCAAGAGCCAACCTGCCTATTCAGCCAATGTTTTCTTTTTTCTTTCTTTCTTTCTTTCTTTCTTTCTTTCTTTCTTTCTTTCTTTCTTTCTTTTTTGTTTTGTTTTTTGTTTTTCAAGACAGGGTTTTTCTGTGTAGCCCTGGCTGTCCTGGAACTCACTCTGTAGACCAGGCTGGCCTCGAACTCAGAAATCCGCCTGCTTCTGCCTCCCAAGTGCTGGGATTAAAGGCGTATGCCACCACCGCCTGGCCAGTCAATGTTTTCAAAAGAAGTACTTTTATTTATTGATTGACAAGTTCACACATGTAAACAGTGTATCTTGATCCTACCCACCCTAACTCCCTTTCCCACCCATGCCCTGTACCTCAACATGATCTGTCCCTTCTGTGTTCTCTCCTTTAGTATTGCTAACCCTGTGAGTATAGTCAGAGCTGGCATTAGAATGCTGCCCAAGCTCATCCAATGTTTGTAGTGCCTGCTCTGCATGCTCTGGGCACACAGGCATGGCAGCCTGTTTGCACCTGCAGGGCTCTCAGGCTCACAGTTATCCTTCAGGCTATCAGTGTGTGAGAAAATGAGGTAGAAAAACTGCGTCCTGACCACGGTGAACATGGAGCAGAACCAGGCTGGAAGGAGGGACAGGAAGACTTCTTGGGGGCTAGATGTGCACTGTCCACATAGCAGCAGGCTTACTGTCTTCTTGCCAAAGGATATCTAGAGCTGACCCAAACACTGGATGAGCTGCTTTCAGTGCTGACCTGCAGAAGGCCTTTTGCCCTCCTTGGATTTATTGCCCGTGACTAGGCCCTACCTTAGTCATTAAAACCAAAATCGACAGGAATTTCCCCAGCACATTCAGTATGCTGCCAACTCGCTCCTCCACCCTCTCGGGACACAATAAGCTCTGGTTCCTGACCTTAGCTGTCCTTGTGGTCCTGGCTCAGACATCCCCAGGTAACCAAAATGGTGGTGAGATGGGGAAAGGGAGAGCGACATCCTACCCACTGAATCTCTGGGCACGTGAGAGCCTTATTATGCTTGTGTCTTTGAGACTCAGGATATAGCTTGGTGGTAGAGTTGCTTGGGAACATGTGTTAGGCTCTGGATACAATCTTCAGTACTGGGGCAGAAGGAAGAGGGAATGGAGGGAGGGAGGGAAGAAAAAAAGGGAGAGAGACAGGGAGGAGGGGGAGAACGAAGGGAGTGAAGAAAGCAAGAAGGAATAGAGGGGAAAGATGAAAAGACGGACTGTATGGAGGGAGGAGAGAGGAGCAAGGCAGAGAGGAGGGGAGAGAGGAAGAGAGGACTGAAGAGGGTATGAGGGAGAAGAGAATAGGAGAATAGGAGAGAACAGGAGATCGAGGTAGGTGGCAATAGGAGGAGGAAGAAGAGAAGAGCGGAGAGGGGGCAGAGACAGGAATGTGCTTTCCTGTGGGCTGCCCATGGTCACATTGATGCTTCTCATTGAGGGGCCTGGAGAATGCAAGCAGAGAGCAAGCAAATCCTTGTCCCCTGGCAACAATGCCTTTGTTCCCAACATCCCCAGTCTGACCCCAGGTTCCCACTTCAGCCCTCACCACTGGTCCCATCCTTTATAGTAACCAATGTATTTACTTCATCTCCCCCTTGAAGCAAGCAGAGGAGGCATCTTGCTCTTAGAATACGTGTTGGGAAATGCATGGGCAGATGTTGGGGGTCTACAGGCTCATCCTAGGCTGCAGACATGGAGCTGTTGTTAGGGCAGAAGATTATGCGTGACAGCCAGAGATCAACATCAGATGTCTTCTGCTCACTTTCCACATAATAATAGTTATCATTTTTATTAATAACTATTATAGGGTAATGGTTGCAGTTGTCCTAGAATTCACTATGTAGACCACGCTGTCTTTGAACTCAGAGATCCACCTGCCTTCCAAGTTCTGGGATTAAAGATGTGTACTACTATGCCTGGTACCACGTTATTTTGGAGACAGCACTATTTCTATGCCTGGACCACACAGAATGGCTCGGCTGGTTGGCCAGTGAGCTCCAGGGACCTACCTGTTTGTACTGTCCCAGCAATGGGCTACAGATGTGTGGTGCTGTGCCCAACTTTTCTGTGGGTGCTGGCTGCCCAAACCTCCATCCTCATGAGTGTGTCCCCTGCTGAGTGATCCCCCAGCCCAAGTTCCCAACTTTGTTATTGGATCTCTGATTGTTTTAGAGAGTAGGGGAGGGGAGGAATCCATAGTTACCATGGATTGCCTTAAACTGCCTTAAATTCTGGAGAGGGCAGTTAGGGCAGAAGAGACTGCTGGAGTTAGGACATTTCAGAGAATGCCAGCACACCGTCTGCAGAATCCTAACATGGGGAGAGGAAGTTAACCTGAGTTTGTTTTTTCCGGTTTTAGTGTCCTGGGAGAGAGAACTCAGATTTACTTCCTAGGAGAGGACTTGGGGAGAGACAAGGAGAGAGAATTTGTAATTTATTCTGGGGTCTCAATATCTCCCTGAACCCACCGTTCTCCCGGGTCTGCCAGCATTCTCGGGATATACAAGTGTGTCTACTTCACAAAGTTCCTCTCTGTTCACTGTGATAGAGGGATGGTTCAGAACCTGCTTCTATGGCCTGGGGAAATGCAGGCGCATATGCAGGGCCAATGAGAAGAAGAAAGAGAGGTGTGGAGAGAAAACTTTTTGCTGTCTCAAAGAAACAAAGTCAAAACTATCCCACATCCCAATGACCAAAGAACGGAAAAGGAATGGTACGTATCTGTTTCAGATTTCTGGCTCCAGAGCTTCAGTTGTCATCATGACAAGTCAGAGACACGTACAATACCCTATGCTGGAGCTTCTGAGGGTTCATTAATCAATGTTCATTGCAAAAGGGTCTTGACATGGGTCATCGAGTGTCCTATTTTTCATAAGGATCATACACTTAACTTAGGTTAACATGTCTCTAAACTCACGTAGAGGTGAGGGGGGCGCAAAGGAAACCTGGGTGCTTCCACAGGCTGTGGTTAAGCTTCTTTACCAAGCATGGCTTCCACTCAGCCTTGAAATGTCAATCTCAGGCTGGACTACCAACTCAAGATATCTTTTAAGCTCCGTTCTTCAGATCACCATGAGCAGACACTGCTTTCTCCATCAAAGAGGGGAGGTAGTAGAAATCAGCCTATAGTCTACTGATCAGTCACAATCCTTAAGTGTATAGGACACACTTCTTGTTCCTCACTGCCTATCCTATACATGCATGACCTTCCAACGACCTTCCAAGCTGGTCTCTAGGGCACCTGCTCACCACCTCCTGATGTCTTAGCTGCTTTTTCCAACGCTGTGATGAAATGCCCCTAACCAAAGCTATGTAAGAAGGAAAAAGCTTAATGTAACTTATAGTTACATTAAGGGAGTCCTTCTTCCACAGCAGGAGAGCAGAGCATCAGGAGCTCAGGGCAGTTGTATCCACAGCCAGGAAGCTGAGAAGGATGGCTGCATGCTCAGCTTTCCTTTTAGAAACGCAGTCCAGGACCCACTTCCCAGCCCTGAGTCAGGGTTGGTCTTGGCATTTCTGTTGACTTTCCCTTACTGGCATTCCTCAAGTCCTGTGTCTTCAGTGACTCTAGATCTTGTCAGGATGACAACCCAGATGAACAGTCACACCTCCCTCTACTATTCTAGTTGGGCAGTCATCCTTCCACCTATGGCAAAAAAAAGTGTATAAACTTAATTCCAAACCTCAGTCCCCCAGAATGTGAGGCTTGGAGAAAGGGTCTTTAAGAAGGTAATGGAAGTTAAATGAGATTGTTAGGGTGGATCCTAATGCTGCGTGATTAGTGTTCTTGTGAGAGGAGACTTGGAACTAATCATTTGCACACAATTATAACACATAGAATCATCATGCTAAGATCTGAGAAGATTCAAGGCATTGGCAAGCCGAGCAGAGAGCCTGCAGAGAACCAATCCTCCTTTGACTTCATCCCCAGAATTCTGAGAAAATAAACTTCTGTTCTTCAACTCACCCAGCCTGTGGTACTTTCTAATGGAAATGAATGCAAACATTCTATGACATTCGTACCCTAAATGTTTTCCTGAACTCCAAATCTGAAACTTTTAGTTTTCATCTTAAAGCTTTCGAAAGTGGGGTTGTGGCAACAGCTCTGTTGGTCACATGCTTGCCGTGCAAGCTTGAGGACCCAAGTCTGATTCTCTGACTCACTTGGAAGAGCTTGGTGATTTCAATCCCAGTGTTGGGGAGCAAAGGTGAGAGGCCCCTGTCCAGCCTAGCCTGCTTGTTAAGTTCCAGGCTACTGAATGACTTTGACTCCAGAAAAAATTAGAAGGTGGTTGGCACCTAATCAACAGCAACTCTTCTTGTTTGCCTCCTGTTGCTACAGCAAACACTACGACTAAAAGCAACTTGGCGTGAAAGAGTCTACTTGATTTAAGGTTTACAGCACATCAGTAAGGGAAGCAGGAACTCAAGGCAAGGACCTGGAAGCAGGACCTGGAAAAGAAACCACGAAGGGATGATGCTTGCTTCCACTCACTTTCAGCCACTCAGGTCTTGAGTTTAACTGTGCCACTCCTTGCTCCTCTCTAAATCTGAATAATATGCCTTACAACACCACCTTACTGTCCCATTCACAAATGGACAAAAAGAAAGCAGAAATAAGCAGGGTCAAGGAGATGGTGCAGTGGGTGAAGTACTTGTTGTTTAGGCATGAAGTCCTGACTTCCGATCCCCAACCTCATGTCAAATCTGAGTGTGATGGTGCGTGCATGTCTGTCACCCAACACTGGGAAGCTAGGGGTAGGTGGCTCCCTGGGATTGGCTAGTTAGCCAGTCTAACTGAAACAGCAAGCTGAAGATTCAAGGAGAGACCTTGTCTCAGAAAATCAGGTGGGTGATGGTAGAAGGTAAGGGGTTACTTATAGAACATAGCCCATGCAAAGGCAACTGCATCACCAACCTGGGTAGAAGCTCACAAAAGCTATAACTCTGCAGCTCTTTACATTACCAGTGAGGGCTCTTGGGTCAGGTTCATTTTCTCCACTGACTGAAGAGTGAAAAGGCAGAAAATAAATAATGGTCATAGGAAGCTAACAAGTCAATAAAAGCAAAAGGACACACATGCATGAATGTACATGCACATGTGCACACACACACACACACACACACACACACTCACATGTACAGACACTTCACAAGTAGAGAGGGGATTCATCAGCTGAGCTCTGTGTCTCCCTGAAAGGCTGTGGATCCTGGTGTTTCTGGTGGCCTGAGATGGGTCCTCTTCACCTCATTTTGGTTCAGTCAGCTTGGACAAAGGAGAGTAGAATGTTTAGTTGATTGACAGGCATGTCTAAGGCCCACCTGGGATATGTCTGGGTAAGTTAGCTAGAAGGGGGCCCATGTGTGGAGAGATATCGAGGAACTCTGCCAAATATTTGTCCAGGGTGAAGAACAAGCTGGAAGTGCACCATGGTGTTTATTTATGGTGCATTTTCCTACATGACTGCCCATCAGGATACTATCAGGCTCCCATATTCCTCCATCTGTTTGACTTATAGGAAGATTGACAAGTCAGAGTGTGTCTTCAGCCTCCTTACTATTTATATAACCTGGATGGGGTGGGGATAGAGGTGTGTGTTATGAATCTGGTACATTTCAGGAACTTCCTGAGGCTTGTGAGTTGTTTGCTACCTGAGTTGAGTCTTAAGCCTTCCTTTGGAACTTCTTAAGCTTTTTCCAAGAATGTTTCAATTTAGCAAAAATTGCTAGGCAGTAAGACCTCTGCCCTAGAAAGCAGCATAAAACAAAGCATGTACCCTGACACTTCATTGGGTAATTCGAGGGTGTAGATGGAAATGTTACCAGTTGTACACAGTTTAGTAAGAAAAGACTTAGTTACTTGGTAAACAAGAATGCTGCAGGAAGTAGAAGCTACTTGCTGACTCACTCCTTCACCTCCTTATTGATTGGTTTGCCTCATCAGCACCTACCCTTCCACCAGCACCCCCCGAGCAGCTATTGCAGACAGCAAATCTGATTCCCCAAGTTGTAAGAGTTCCCTTAAAAAATGATGAAAATATCTAGAAGCTCTGCAGATCTACTGCCGCTCCCATTCCAATCAATGAGCAGGGCACAGGTGTTCTTCTAGACCACAGTCCCCTAGAAAGAATGGCAGAACTGGAAGTTGGAGAAGTGGAGGTAATGTCTGTGGTGGTCAGGGATATCTGTGAGTGAGTGACAAAAGCTTTAGGAAGCAATAGTGCTGAGGAATCTGGAGACACATAAAAATCCAGTTAATTTGGTTCAATCAAGTGACCAAACAATGCAAAAAAGCACAATATAGTAAGGAGTATAATTGACAGTGAGCTCTTCCTCAGTGACACATAAGCTTTGTACAGCATGAAAGTTCTATCTTCTGAACAAACCTAAAATATCTCTAAAAACAACACGCATGTATTTTTATCATCTAAAAAACGGGTGAAAAGCTGTGGATGGACGAGGATGGCCTCTACAGGTTCATCCATTTGATAGCTGGTCACCAGTTGGTGGACTGTTTGGGAAGGATTATAAGGTGTGGCCTTGTTAAAGGAGGTGTGTCACATGAACTTCAAAACCCCTTGCCATTCCCAATGTGCTCTTTGCCTCCTACTTGTGGAACAAAATGTAAGGTCCTAACTACTGTGCCAGCATCATGCCTGCATGCCGGAGCCCATACTCTCCACCGTGATAGTCATGGACTTTAAGTGTCTGAAACAGCAAGTCCCCAGTAAAGTCTTTATTCTATAAATTGCCTTGGGCATGGTGTCTTTAAAGTAATAGAAAAGTGATTGAGACAAATGTCATTAAATATTAAGGCATAAGCTTCTGGTCTTGACAATTATGCATGGAACCATATTTTCAAACTGTCATTTAGATTCTCTGTAGTGTAATAGTTCGGTTTGGTTTGGTTTTCTTACCATAGAGCTCTGGCTGTTATGGAGCTCACTGTGTAAACTGGTCCTTGAACTCATAGAGATTCACTTGCTTCAGCCTCCCATCTCTTTAACAGTTTGTTGTTGTTGTTGCTGTTGTTGTTGTTGTTGGTGGTGGTGGTGGTGGTTTTTGTTTTTGTTTTTGTTTTTTTGTTTTTTGTTTTTTCGAGATAAGGTTTCTCTGTGTAGCCCTGGCTGTCCTGGAACTCACTCTGTAGACCAGGCTGGCCTCGAACTCAGAAATCCACCTGCCTCTGCCTCTCAAGTGCTGGGATTAAAGGCATGTGCCATTACTGCTCAGCTTCTTTAACAGTTTTAAGAGTGTGAGAACTGAAGTTTGGTGGGGTTGAGAGAGCCACACCTATGTTAAAGATTCTACAAGGCTAATTCTTTCACAGTAATTGTGGAGAGTTGGAATTTTGCAAGGCCAGAGAAAAATTCTCTTGAGCTACCTTTAGCCTCCTTGACAGTTGTTCACTGTCCGGCATCCTGTGGCTAGCAGATACAACTTTGGGATACAACAGACCAATAGACCAGTAGCTTATACAACCCAATGCTGAGTTAGCATCTGAGACCAACAGAAGGGGTCTCTCTTAGTTAGGACTGCCCCACCCCCAGGTTCCCACGGACATGTTTGTAAAGTCCCTTGATTGATGAATTTCTTTTGTTCCAAGCCAAAAAAAAAAAAAAAAAAAAAAACCAAAAAAACTTCATGAGAAACAGAAGAGATGGTTCCGTGGGTAAGAGCACTCTGCAAATCAGAGGACTTTAGTTCCAATCTGCACGCTTATGTAAAAAGTCTGGTGTGACCCCATACACACCTGTACACAGCTCCAAGGAGGACAGAGACAGGAAGGTGGCTGCCAGCCTAGCTCCTGTGAGAAAACCTCTCTCAGGGCAATAAAGTGGAGGGTGAAGAAGCAGGTAACCTGACATCCCCCTCTGGCCTCTGTGTGCACACACATAAGAATGAGAACATACATACATACAACACACACACACACACACACACACACACACACACACACACACACACTCTAGAACATGTTAACTTGACTCTGGGCCATAACCCCTCAGATTAGGTTCATGAAGTGTTAATGACCTAAATCAAGAAGCACAAGATGAGCTGAGGAGCTCCTGACCTCAGCATAAGGATAAGAACTCATGACTGACAAGAAAGCAAACATACAAATGAAAACAGTCAGCGCCCTCACTAGGCCTTGGAACCATAAAGAACGCATCAACTGATGAAACTTCCTTCCCTAAACCTTAGGCCCCATAAAGCTCCAGGCATCCTGCACCCGGGCACACAGTCTCTACTCAGAGAAACTGGTGTGGTGTCCTTCCTTCCTCTGACTAAAGGACAATTCTGCTTCTGGAGAGGTTGGTCTGCTCTTCCTGTATTTTCACATGGCCTTGATCAACCCTGATCTAACACTCAATAAACTCTCTTTTATTCTCTTTCAAGTAAGAAATGTTGAGGGTTGACACATGATGAAAGTTTCCATGCACATTGCCATGCCATGGTGTTGGCTGTATCTATCAACACGTTTAAACATATAATCTCAAATACAGGGACTAACAAGGTTTTTGTTACATCGATGGCACAGCATATTGAATTTTTGGGAGTGTGGAAATGTGCAAGGAGAATTACCTGGCTGGAAATGAAATTATGCTAGTCAAGTTTCTCTTGAGGATCACAACTGATAGAATGAGCTCATATTAAAAGGAAATTTATTGCTTAGCTTTCATGGTAGGATCTGGGTAGTCTAACCATGGCTGTCCCACAGGGCAGGCGCCCCTAGAATCTGGTAGCTGCTCATCCCACAAGGATGGGTATCACAAAAATCCCAACATGGACCCAAAGGCCTGCAGGATTCCTGGAGAGTCTATGTTGGAAGCCTGAAGAAGCTGATTTTTATATCAGCAGAGGAATGATGCAGTGGCAGCCACAGGGTTGATGAACTTGCCAGGGAAAGAAAAGGAAAGTAGGCAAAAGCCACATTTCCTTCTTCCATCTCCCTTTTGTCTGGGCTGTCACAGGAAGGTGCTGCCCATATTTATGGTAGGTCATCCCACTTAAATAATCTGATCAAGAAAGTTCCTTACAGAAGTGCCCAAAAGTTTACCTTTTACTTGACTTCAGATCCCACCAAGATGAGCCTTCACAGGTATACATCAGAGCTGGTGTCTTTAAAATACATTTATTGCACATGTTGGGCCATTTATAAATTTTTATCATTCATATTATGATTTATTACTATGATTTATCTAACCAGAGGGTCTTTCCTCTTTCCAAAGCGGGCATTGACAGCTTGCTGGTAGAGATAGGGAAGGCTTAGAAGCCCCTGAAAACTTGGTGAAGAACGCATGAAAGAAAGGAATTTCTAGCAAGAGAGGACATAGGCTTCCCAGGACAGGAAACCTCAGTAAGATGTGCTCATGCATCTTCCCACTCAGCAGGTCACTTCCTCCAAACCCTGCAAAATAAGGCAGGCTGACGTGTCATAAACACATGCCTCGAGATGGAAGCCAGAGACTAAGACTCCATCTTAGACCTCAGGATGAGGATGAACTCCTCTGCTCTCCCCGGACACCGCCCCAGTCACTCCATTTAAAGTGAATGACTTAGCATGTCTAGATCATACACCGCAACAAGGCTGAAGATCTCACCGGCCCAAGTTTTAAAAGCTGTTGTCTTGGTCACATTACACGCCCTTGGTAGTCTCCCAGTTCCCCTGGGACACTCAGGATGGTGACTCTAACAGGTGACCTAGCCACCTTGTTGTGAGACCTATGAGAAAGACCTAATTCCCTCTAAGGCCCTAGGGCATCGGTTAATCAAGGTTACATTTTTATTTTAAGTATCCTTTTCCAGAGGGCCCTGGTTTGATTCCAAGCACCCACATAGAGACTCAAATCATTTATAATTCCAGTTTCAGGAAACTGACATCCTTATCTTGCCTTCCTAGGTGCACACAGATGAGGTGCACATACATACAAGCAGGCAAAATACCCACACACATAGAAGGTAAAAATAACATTAAAACTGAAAAAAGAAAGATCGGTAGTCGCCACCATTCTGAGACCGCTTTCTCATAATCTATTCTTAGTTCAATGAGCTACAGCCCAAAGCAACTTCTCCTTTTTTTTTTTTTTTTGTTTTTTCGAAACAGGGGTTCT
>JADRCD010216578.1:0-30622 GCA_019843815.1 Montemys delectorum
CACACACACACACACACACACACACTCAGAAAGCTTTCTGCCATCTCCAGGGCTAAGATCATTGAGGAACATCTTCTTTTCCACCCAACCCCTAGAGCTGCAATTTCCCCCACCTCCATCAATCTCAGAATGCTTCCCACTCGACTTCATGGTGGGAACCTGCTCTCTTTCCAAACCTCCCACAGAACTGCTTGGCTCGGGTTATGAGGAAATAAGTCTGCCACTTCATCACCAGTGATGTCAGCCGGGGACCCTTCAACAAAGAGGTTCGCTCTGCTTTTATTTGTTGCTACAATTAAGAGCATGAAAATTTTAACAGCGCCCTAATGGGGACCAGATGGGAAAGACACTGGCTCTCAGAGCCTCCTGTCTCTCCTGCCTTCCAGCGGCCTTTAGGACAATTGATGGAATGGCCTGCAGCCAGAGTGCTGCTCTTACAGGGCTGCAGGTTCCGGTCCAGCTCAAGAATGCCTGCCGGGTTTACTCATTGGAACAAGTTGCATTCCTTTGGAACCCTGGTAAAGTCACACTAGAGCTAGCTATGAACCTGGGCTCCTCCCTTGCTGTTTTTTTTCCCACTGAATGTTGAGTATGTCATAGACTTTCTACCCATAAAACCCCAAAGCTTTGAAAACCACAAAGGATCACACTTGATTTGGACATGTGCTGTATAGCCTCAAACAAGTCAGTTATGTCTCTGAGCCTAAATTCTCAGCTCAGAAAAGGAGAGCCAAAGGAAGACTTGTAAGGCCTGAGCAAGATCGTGCCTATCAGCCCCCGATAGACTCTGACTACACGGGGAAGGGACTGAAAGTTGAAAGACAGACTTAACAGGTGTGTGGCCCATAGGTCTCACATGGAATCTTAGACCAGAGAGGGAATCTTTTGGATTATAGAGAACGAAGCTTGGTGAGTATAGGCCACGGCCTGGAGACACACATGCGTAGAGTAGACGTGATTACTTTTTTAAGTATTTAAGTATTTTAAGTATTTTAAGTATTCGTTGCCAGTGGGCTGCGGAGATGGCCCAGTGTGTAAAAGTGCTTGCTGCACAATTCTGATGAGCTGAATTTCACCCATGAATAAAACCAATGTGGCTGTGGGCATCTGTAACCCCAGCAGACCTGCAGGAGATGTGGGGCAGAGACATGGAGAGCTAACCTGGAGAATCCTGCAGGAGATGTGGCACAGAGACCTGGAGAGCTAGCCTGGACAATCCTGCAGGAGATGTGGCGTGGAGACATGGGGAATCCTGCAGGAGATGTGGGGCAGAGACTTGGAGAGCTAGCCTGGGCAATCCTGCAGGAGATGTTGGGCAGAGACATGGAGAGCTAGCCTGGGCAATCCTGCAGGAGATATGGGGCGGAGACATGGAGAGCTAGCCTGGAGAACTGAGGTATAGAAACGACAAGGGGGTCCTGCTGCAGAAATAAGATGGATGGGAAGAACCCATTCCTCAAAGTTGACCTCTGAGTTCCACGTGCGCATTGTGACACACACGCCCATAGTCACACAATAAACATAATAAGTCACTATTAAAAATGGTTCTTATAATGAGTTCTGCAACCTTGAAGGACTGGGAAACCACCAAACTCACACCCCAGAACTCCACACCTCTGCATGGCAGCAACTGGAAGGCCCCATCTCCCTGTGGTGGCTTCTTCCACAGAAACTAGCCTGCTCGTCGGTGTTTTCTGTTAGAGCAAAACTCATTAGAAAGAAGTTAAGGCCAAGCAAAAGAGCAGACAACCCCTCCTCCATTTTTCAAGACAGCTCATCGCTCCTTCCTCTAACACAACCCCAGAGTCCTTAACCCTGTGCTCTGGACCCACCAGGCAGGTAATCTATTGGTCCTTGAGGAGTTAGAGACCCTGTCCACAATCCCCTGGCTCTGATCACCATCCTTAAGGCTTTGCTGTTTCCTGGGTAGCTGTGGTCTGGGGTTAAGATGGATCAAACATGACTGGTGGGTTTGCTTCTCTTCTTGTAAATTGTTGGTCTCACAAGAGGTCACTAGAAGGCAGAGAGCTTCTGAGTTGGAGGGCTACTAAGCCACCTTCAGTCATGACCTTAGGATAGCCTTAAGATGCTGCCCAAACAACACTCTTAGCAAAGGGTGGGATTCTGAGAATGAGCCTTCCTGCCCAGTTCTTAGGCATTTCTCTCTTTAGTGGTCTAGACAGTAAAACCCTTGACAGCCAAGGCAAGGATCAGGCCAGCACCACGCACACCGTGGGTGGAAGTGCCCCACAGCTGTGGATCCTGTCTTGTCATCTAATGAAGGCTGACATGCATCACCACGGAGTGCAGGACTCCATCCCTCCTGTCCCCATTTCCAGCACACATTCAGATCTTAATACATGTCAAAATGAGAGATGCTTTTTGTTTGGCCTCTGGGGTTTTGTCAGGTTAGAACACACCTTTCGGCAAAAAAACGTGCTTGCCAGGAGCTGGTTGGTCTGTGAATGCTTTCTCTGCGTTAATGGCCCACAGATCGCTATACCCCCAATCTCTGCCTTTGGCTATTCAGAGGCTCGCTCTGTCTGCACAGAGCCCCCACTGAGGGCCTCCTAGCTGCTCTCCCATGGTTCAGAGTGATCATTAAATTATCACAATGTCTGGAACACAGACAGCAATGACTCCAGCTTCAGTTTGTGGCTTCTGAAGGACTGACTGGTCTCCTGGGGATGTGGGACCAGGGACCTATGAGGCTCCCAGGCGCAGTGGGTAAGCTAAGTGCACATATCTGTGTATGCCTCTGTGTGGCTATGTGTGGGCATGTGCCTATGTGTGGTTTATACACATGATGGTTGCGTGTGGCGTGTTCCAGTCTGTACTGTCTGTAATTCTGTGTATGGCGTGAGATGTGGGATGGACGTGTTGTGTGTATTGCACACGTGGTTTGTGTGGTGAGAGGATGTTCATGCCTTCAGATCTGTATGTAATCATGTGTGTATGCCTGTGGCTATGCTTGTGTATAGTATATGTAGGTTTGCCTTTGTGACGAGCATGTGTTTGGATGGTGTGGGTTATGACATCTGTGTGCATGTCTATGGGGTTTGGTGTGTGTGTGTGTGTGTATGACTCTGTGAGGTGTGTGCTTATGTGTGTGGTCTGTGTGTGTGCAGGCGTGAGTAGTGCGAGTGTGTGACCATCTACAGTGCATACATGTATATCTGCCAATGTGCATGTGTGCCTACTGTGATTCCTTCTCCCTACCCTTATGTGAAGCTTAGTCATGAGTTTAGTTGCAGGGCTCCCTGATAGCACCTGGAACCTTGATCTCTCCATGTGACCCAAAGCGATGTAGAGCAAGCATTGAGGCAGACTGACCCTGCCATGTGTCTTGTCTTCCTTCACCATCACCACCATCACCATCATCATTATCACGATCATCGCCATCTGCATCATCTTCATTCTTGACATACACTAGAAGCCCACTAATCTCTTATTATTATTAATTTTTTTTTCAGTGCTGGAGATCGAATCCAGGATCTCGCCCGTAATTAGGCAAGCACTCTGCCAGAGACGCCCCAGCCTTGCAAGCCTGTGAACCCTCTAGGAATGTTCTAAACAGTCACCCATGGAGGGCCCGTGACAGTTGAACAAAAGAGTTCACCCTGTGCCCACCGGTCTGCCTCTACCTCCAGCCTCCCCCATACTCGCTCAGAAAGAAAAAGGCATGGTGGTAAGGGCGGTGCCAATCTCACGGCTTAGTACATAGGCTTCAGGACATCAAGATCAGATGAAAATGAGCCAGGCAGAGAGAGGTGTACGTTGCCACGGAGACCAACCAGTGAGCTGCCATTTGTGTGGGCAGGGCGTGCACTGGAAAGGGCTCTGCTGCCGGGTTTGTTTGGAAGAAGCCCTGGGGAAATAGGAAGTGCATGGCTATTGGGCACTCAGAGGCGTGGCCTGGGGAGGCACTGTGGACTCCTTGCCGAGTGCTCTTTTGTGGTGCAGGAAGGGTAAAGTGAGGCTACCATTTGCCCTTCGTCAGAACGTTCTGGATATGATGAGGCTTTTCCAGTTCAGATTCTCCACTAGGAAGGGGAGGCTAGGAAGAGACCGTGGTCAGGAGCCGTCAACGGGCTGCTATGAGTGACCGTGGAGACCAAGAGACCCTGCCATTGGCATCCATCATGGTTCAGCAAGCTCCCCTGACGGCAACAACAGGTTCTCTGTCAGGAGGGGCCATCGTGGGGGGTGGGCAGGAGGGCTGCTCCTGGAACCTTGGCATCCACTCCACTCCCGAGATAGTTCTGTGAGCCACAGACCCACCCGTGACAAACCTGTTTCTCCCTAAACCAGTTAGACTGGAAACTCTGTTGTCTAGACTCTTTCCTTAACTAGTTCCCTAGGACGCATGGGAGTCCTAATGTAGTCGAGGGCTTCTGTGTCAGTCCTAAGGGAAGGGGAATACCAAAGCAGGTGGCAGACAGGATACCCTGCTTCAAACCCACCAGACAGGACTGAGAGGGTGATGGGGCCGGACCTGAGCCAGCGGCTCCATGTCTGTGTTTAGCATGTGCCTGGCGCATTCAAGTCCCATCTCATGCAGTACCATGTTCCTCCAAGGTCACAATCAGGGAGACTGAGAACTTGTTCAAGGTCAAACGCCTGTAGCTGCGGTTAGTCAAGCCCCACACTCACCAGACGGAGCCAAACCTGCTCAGATTTACCATTCTGAAGAAAGAAAATTAAGAGCAAAAGGGAGCCCATAAAGACTATGGTTAAAAAAATAAAATTTTAATTTCGGAGCGATTTGAGAAAGCCTGCAAAAACAGCACAGAGTTCCCATGAGCTTCACCCAGCCTCCGCTGACTCCTTACATACCACCGGCATCCATCAAAGACTGAGAGGACATTAACACCGTACAGCCATGTTAAGGGAACTCCAAGCTGCATTTTGCTGGCTTCCTCTAATGGCCTCTTGCTGTTCCAGGATGCAGTCCAGAACACATATTGCACTTCAGACTTTTCTTAAAAAATGTTTTCTTTTTGTTACCTTGTCTCTGCCTTCCAAAGGAAAGGGGCTTCAATTACTTGCACATGCTCGAGGCCGACACACACACACACACACACACACACACACACACACACGTGCACAGGCAACATGAGCCAGGCTGTGGCTCAGAACAATTTTAAGCAATTTCCCTTTACACTCTTCAGTGGATAAGCCCTCTCAGAGAAACTAGCATCGGAGACCACAGGCAGACCAGGGCAAAGAACAAAGGCAGGACCCAAGTCAGACAATTGCAAGGCCTTCCAGCCATGGAAGCTCCCAGTAAGTCGGGGATCTCTCTCAGGGTGCCTGATCTAGGGCAGCAGTGTACAGAGGGACCCACGACAGGGGAGGCCAAGGAGATGCATAACATTCTTGCCAGGGCTCTGCAAGAAGAGGAAGAGCCTTCCCCATGAGCACTTGTCACTGCTGGGGTTGGGAGCCATGGATGAAAACAGGGAAAATTGTTTCACACCTGACTTAGGAAGCACACACACACACACACACACAGAGTCATAAACCCAGGTGAATCACCCAGTCAGCCACATGAGTACTCCAGGTGGAATTAGAAAGTGTGTGTGTGTGTGTGTGTGTGTGTGTGTGTGTGTGTGTACTGTTACTTTTACAGCAAGTGGAGTGCCCAAAAGGTGCTAAACAGAAAGAGAGACTGGGCCCAGCTTTCTTACCAAAACTGTTTTTACACCAAGGTTCATGACTCTACAGCAAAAAGCTTCCTAAGAGAGCCCCAGAACCAATTCCACCTAGAAGCCCGGGGGGAGAACCCCATGAGGCAGAATCTTTACAACATACTTCATTATCATGGTTGACTAGTTGGATGTGAGGGGACACCTTATTCCTGTCACATGACCCACGGGAATCCTTCTGAGAGTATCTGTGGGATTTAAGACTTCAGACTTCAGGCTGCTCTCCTTCAGGAGTGAATTCCTTGTCAGAGGAGTGGCCTTCGAGTCTGACTAGCAACAGGGAGTCCTCAGGTGTGCCTGTTAACCTGCAGTGAGCCCTGTGTCACTGGCTATGAGCAGGGTGGCATCCTTTATATAGGAAAACATAGGCCACGTGAGCCAGGCTACACCTCAGGATAATTTAGAGCATTTCCCGCACTGCATCCCACACACGTACATACACACATACAGGTACACACATACCCATGTACAGGTACACACATACTCATGTATAGACACACATATACCCATGTACAGGTACACACATACCCATGTACAGGCACACACATACTCAAGTACAGGTACACACATACACATGTATAGGAACACACATACCCATGTACAGGTACACACATACACGTGTACAAGTATAGCACACATACCCATGTACAGGTACACACATACACATGTACAAGTATAACACACATGCCCATGTACAGGTACACACATACACATGTACAGGCACATACATAGCCATGTACAGGTATACCACACATACCCATGCATAGGTACACACATGTGTGTTCACACTGCAAGAGCCGTTCCCTTTCATCCTTCCCATTTCCGGCTTGTAGCTTACAAAGGACTGTAGCTGGGGAAGGCTGAGCTTCAAATCCAAGAACAGAGAGAGCTACAGCACCTTGATCCATAAAGGCATAAAGGCTGATGGGAATTGGCCTCAAGGCCAAGGTCTCTCTCTCTCTCCCTCTCTCCCTCTCTCCCTCTCTCTCTCTCTCCCCCCTGTCTCTCTGTCTCTGTCTCTCTGTCTCTCTGTCTCTCTCTGTGTCTCTCTCTTTTTGGTTTTTCAAGGCAGGGTTTCTCTGTGTAGCCCTGGCTGTCCTGGAACTCACTCTGTAGACCAGGCTGGCATTGAACTCAGAAATCCGCCTGCCTCTGCCTCTCAAGTGCTGGGATTAAGGGTGTGCGCCACCGCTGCCCGGCTAAGGCCAAGCTCTCTTTGCTGGTGTCCAGACATACTGGGGGCCCTGTCTCTCTCCTCAGGTGACCCACATATTCCTGGGAATAGTGTTTGGAGGTGGGGGGAGGTTGGTCTAGAGGATGCTGGGGACATTCAGGATACGCCCAGGGCTGATGTTCGTTCTGGCTCCTGTGTTGCAGTGAAAAGGGATCCACCTTGGCACGAACAAGGATTAATCCTGAGGCAGGCAAGTATTGAACAGTTCAGTACTCTGGAATCACGTTTGGTTTTGGCTTTTGCACATCTCCCTTGTAATAATGCACTTGGCAACCTCCCTCCAGCACCTATATGTACCATGAACACATGCCCTTCTCCAAACAGTGCACAAGCAACATCAGGCCCTCTTCAACCCACTCCCTGTCAACTTGAGCATGTCTCACAGTCACTTTGCATAATGTGATCTTGTTACTTCTGCAGATCTGCGTGAGCCGATCTTCCAATCTTTGATTAAGAGGCCAAGAGCCTTGAAATACATAGCCCAAAGCCCAGTCACCAGTCTAAAAACAATGTCAAAATAAGACAGCCATAATCCTGCTGTCTCTTCCCCTCGTGCCCTCCCCAGGTAACTCCCAACTTCAGAAAAAGGACTCGAAAACCACACAACATCTCATAGACCAAAATAGAGCTTTTTATTTCCAAACATAGAGCAGATACATTTTTAAAAAACATGAAGCAACAGTGATAACACAAAATCGTCTTTCAGAATACTGCTGCCACCAAAGTGAACGAAAGGCATGGACTGCCACACAACTTCACAACTTCACAACAGCAGGGAACCAAGAACTCCCGTGGCCCTTCCCACAGAGCTGAGAGAGCCAAGAGACGCCAAGGCCTTCAGTCAACTCTGGACTTGATATGAACCAAGATAACACACACATGTTCCAAGACAGTCATTTGGCTCCAAATCTGCCTGCCTTCCCAAAAAGCTGAACTTATCGAAAATTCATGTTTTATAATCACAGAGACTGTGACAAGGGGAGGTGGCCCCCTCTGTATTGTTTATACAAGGGAAGACTTAAAACAATGAATTTGATTGTTCTAGACACCAGAACAACACACTTATGCAACACACAGGCTCTCTCTCTCTTTCTCTCTCTCTCTCTCACACACACACACACACACACACACACACACACGCACCTTCTCTGTCCCCCTCTTCATCCCAGGAGCTCCAAGAACTTGCCCAGCTCCTGAATCTTTGCTTTCCTGGAAGAATGTGGCCCATGCACAGTGATCTCTCCAAGCAACTTCTGTCCTGCATCTGCCCCTGACGTTGGTGGCCTGTGTGTTTCCAACCCCTGTCCCTGGCATTCTATCCTGGTGCTCCCAGCCCCTGTTGGCAATGGAAGCCAAAGAACTTGCTGCAGAGTAAACACAGGAGAGAAAGCCTGCAGCCCCTGGACAGAAATGGCATCTTCCAACAGGCTAACCAGATGCTGGAGTAACAGTGGCCTGTGGCCCATAAGGGAAAGAAAAGTGACTGGAGAGGAAAGCAAGTTCTACATAGTGGCAGAAAACCATCAGCTTGTGACCAGACACCCCTGGGTTCAAATCCTAAACCTATCGCTTACCCACTGCCTGGCTGATTTTAGCCAGGTTTCTAGGCCTTGTCTGTGCTCTGGGTTAAGCACCTAAACATAGCTCTTGACTCTACAGCCCAGGATCTCCGGAGTTGGGCTGTATTTCAGGCCCTTCCTTTATGGGTCTCCTTTGCTCTCTTCCCTCAGAAGTAGACAAGAGTCTACAGGCTCTGTCCCGTATCTACACAGTGCCACGAGGCGTTCAAGTGACCTGGCTATTGAGCTAGCAATGACCATTCCAGAGGGAAGCCTGGGATCTCTTGGGAAGCCGACTCCCTCTACCATCGCTGTCTCCTGCATTCAGAGATGCCTGGGTACCATCCTGTGAGCACCTGTGATGTTACTATGGAAACCAAAAGGCAGGCAGGTGCCTGGGGAACACTGAGTCCTGTGGGCTGTCCTGTAAGGCTTGTGCTAGGAGACTCCAGGCTTGGTGCTTCTGTTGTGTTTTCGAAAACAATTCTCCCTTGCTCTTCTTTGGTAAACGGAAGGCCTTCCTCTCATGCCTTGGGGCTGAGAGAGAAATGTTGACCAGTCTGAGTCCTTTGGTTGCAACCCTGTACTGGAGAGGCTCCTGGGCTCTGTCTATTGGGTAATGGCGGGTCTCAGTGACCTGCTAGAAGGTCAGAGGCTGGTCTGGAAAAGCTGCAGCTCTCTTTCCCTTTCCAGGATTTGCTCTCGGAAGCTCCTCGTGGCTAAGAGTGACTGAGAGTTACTGTGAGCTTTCCAGAAGATTGGAACCACAAAACAGGGTGGCGAGCTCAGCCAGGCCCTGCAGGCCAGGGGAGCATTGCCTCTGTACTCCTATGTTGGGTGTTCCACGAGCACACTGAAGGGCTCAGGGACTCCTGTCAGCTAGCAAGGGCTGGTAGGCAGCACGGGGACTTCAGAGAGCCTCTAAGTTCTAAGGGAGTACGAGACCCAGATGCGGGGCTCTGGGTGAGCCTGGGACTCTTGTTCCAATAGTGGCTGGTAACTTGGGTACCAGACTATCTCTTCCACCTTTCCTCCTTCCTAAGAAAAACTGGATTTTACCGGAATGTCCTGAAATTAATGCATGAGATTGACAGAAGACGCAGGCAAGAATTTAGTCTTATGTGGGGGCTAGGGTTAGATATTAGAATGACAAGCAGGTACTTTTCCCACAGGTCAGACCAGTAGTAAACACTTCAAGGACCAGGAAGTCCATTCAGGCTAGAGAGAGAGGGTGGGTCAATGATCTGCCATGGGCACATTAAAGAAGGAAATGGCCCACATCTCTCCTCCATACTGACCTGGCCAGAACACAAGGCTAGGGTGAGGGGAACGGAGGGTCCAACACTGTAGGCTGAGCTCCCTGAGAGGGGGAGATGGGGTGTGGTCCCTCCTGGGATGTGTCTGAAAACTTAGATGTCCGCAGCCATAAACAGCCGTGGCCCTCCTCCCGGGAAAGCCTTGGTGCTCAGACACAGCACAGCCCAAGGATCTACCTACAGGCCTGTAGATGCCCAGCCAGTGGGCTTCCTGCCCCTTCTGCTACACCCAGGTCCTGATGTTCTCCCGTCCCCCGCCCCAATCTGGCCTCCCCGGCAGATCTCCTCACCCCTCACAGCCATAGCCATATTTAATTGGCAGAGGCTATGAGGCTCCCTCCCACCTATCCCCAGTTCCCTGTGTCTCCGCCATGGCCTTCGAGCTCTGGGTAGGTTGAGCAGCACCTGTGGGAGTGCTGGCGAGCCAAGTTGAGGGCCAAGGCTCAGCATCTTAAACTGACACCTTTTCAGCTAAGAGATCTAGAGGGTGGGGCCTACACTTTGTTTACCCCACGTATAACCCCAAGAAGGAAATTTAAGGGTTTGTTACGTGGGCTAGAATGAAGAAGGGACACTTCCTCTGTCTGTCTCTCTATCTATCCATCTATTATCTATCATCTATTGTCTATTTCCCCTCTCTCTTCTTTCTCTCCCTCCTTCCCTCCCTCCCTCCCTCTTTCCTTCTTCTCTCTCATCTACCCACTTCTTCCTATTTCCCTTTCTTGCTGTCTCCTTTCTTAAACAGTGATAAACACAGGCAACATAAAGTCTGGCCCCTTGAGCACTGGGCGTGCATTCATGGCCCTGAGCCTCTGTGCTCTGTCTCCGTTCTCCTCTGCCCGTTTCCCATCTGATTACTCCAGCCTGATCAGCTCAAGCACAGATTCTCAAGCCCTCTGTGGAGCCTGTTGATCTGGTCAGTCCTGGCTCCACCCTGTAGAGGGAAGAAAGGTCCCCTCAGTTGTCTAGCTGTGAGGCAGCCTGAGCATCCTCACAGGGTGGCCCATTCCCTTGGCACCTCCTCTTCCAGCAGTAGCTCACGAAGGGCCTGTCAATCTCCTTGTTTAGGATGCAGAACAACCCCAGTTCCCTTCCTCTAAAGCGTCTCAGAATGCTGGTCCCACAGGGAAGTGAGGCCAGTGATGGAGGATGTGACGGTGGGGCTGAGCTCCAGGGTGTGTGGCATGGCCCGCCTCTTGGAGCAGTGTGAGAATGATGATGATGGGCTATCACCTACAGGGATGTGACTGATGAGGTGATTCCTCAAAGAGTCACAGGCTAGCTCACAGGAAGCTAACCCTGCCCCAATGCATCTGAGGACTGGGCTGACACTCATTGAGACTATTCCCAGAGCCACGAACACTGCAGCTCGGTGGCCATGACCCAGACAGAGCCCTCTCCTTCTGGTGTGAGCTTCAGGGCCCTATAACCCTGAATTCAATTCTCACCAGGATATGGGCACGCGGCTTCATAGCTTTAATGCCTCGGTTTCTCAGCTCACATTTAGGGGTGGAGAACGCTCAGGTTTGAATCGGGGTGGGCAGCCTGTCTGCCATTTCTGCCAGTACCCCCAGGTCTTCATGGCTCCCCTGCAGTCAGGACCACTAATTCCACTCATTCTGTCTGTGTTACAGACATGCTCTCTGCCCCTAAAGCACCATTCTGTTCTCAGAGAAAGGATGGGGCAGAAAAGGGCAGGAGGAAGCACACAGGTTAGAGGACCAATGACACTGATACTGTCAATGGATTCTTACACATTCATTTTCATGGGCTGACCTATGAGGTTTACATGTGAGCACTCCCTGCAAGACAAAGGAACAGGAATATGCATACACACAGATGCACTCACAACTGAATGCACACACATACAGATGCATACATACACATGCACATACAAACACACACATGCTCACACACATGCATTCACGCATGCATGTATACACATGCATACATGCATAAACGCATATGCACTCATACATGTACTCACCTGAAAACACACACACATATGCACACACATGCACTTACACTCACACATGTATGTACACACATATATACACATGCATACATGCACATGCACACATAAACACACACAATGCACACACATTCATACAGATGCATACATACATGCACACAGAGGCACACACACATGCACTCACACACACTCACACATGCATGTATACACACATGCACATACAAACACACACATGCACACACACCTGCACTTACATGCACACATACAAACACATACACACACTACACAAAGAGATCCAATGTCTCCCCAGAGACACTTTCCAACTGTCTTTGATAATGGGCTAGCTCACAACATTACAGTAGCAGGTGTCTGCCCCCATTTTAAGCAAAAGAAGCCACGTCTTAAAAGTGCCCAGAAGCCAAGCAGCGGTGGCAGTGGTGGCGCATGCCTTTAATCCCAGCACTTGGGAGGCACAGACAGGTGGATTTCTGAGTTCGAGGCCAGCCTGGTCTACAGAGTGAGTTCCAGGACAGCCAAGGCTACACATAGAAAACCTGTCTCTACAAAAAAACAAAAAAAAAAAAAAACAAAAACAAAACAAAAAAAAAAACCCAACAAAAACAAAAGCCCAGAAATGGCTAGCATGTCATGTTGCAGCTATATTCATACGAAAGTAATAAAAATATCAGTCCCCTTTGTTAAAACAAAAATGTTACACAACAAGCAATCCACAGTGTCATTGTCGTTAAAAACACATCCGTGTTCCTACCCTGCCCCACCCCCACCCACGTGTGCAGTTTGACTCTCCCCAGTATTTACCAGGAGACATGCCCACATTCATAGCAAACAGCTCTCCCCCCCTTCACTTCTGGTTGTGGAACTCACACTAGCCTGTACATTCTTCCTGGGGAGAACAATGTGGGAAGGTTTGCTATAATGAACCGAGGGTCACCTGAAGACTGTGGAAACCCGTCCATTTCTGGCTTTATGGGTTCTTGCTGTGTGGCTATGGGTGAGTTACTTCCTCTCTCTGGGCCTCAGGTGTTTTTTTTTTACTTTTGAAATGGGAAAGTGGTTGTGGAAGTATTGAGGGCCCTCGCCACAGTTCTGAGTGGTGGGCCAGTGCTCTCTCTTGGTGAGCGAGCATCGAGACTCGGCTACCTGGGTCTGAGATCAGGGCTCGGGATCTGGGTCTAAGTGAGGTCAGAGTTCACCAGCCCCTGATTTCTCAGCAAAGTGGCCAGGTGCAGGAAGAGCCTTGTGACTGGGGTGACAGACCAAGTCAGGGCCACCAGCCCCAAGACTCTGCTTTCCTGTTTGCCGACAAAAGCTGCATGTGGTACGGCCTGATGCCAGAGTGCACGTGCACAAGTCTGGTGACCTGGGAGTTCAGGCCCTCTTAGAGCTTGAGGGTTTGCTGTGTTTAAAGTGTCTCTCTGAGTCTGTAACACTGATGGTGATGGTGATGGTGATGGTGGTGATGATGGTGATGGTGAGATGATCAGGCCTGAGAGCACACACACTCCCAAGACAAATTTCATCTGTAAAAAGGGAGTGTTAAGTGTTAAATATTTTCCAAAAGTTAAAAAAAAAAGTGTCAGTTTAGGGTGAACCTGGTCCAGTTTTAAAATACTTAGGAATCATTCCAGAATTCCCTGGTTATATTTCCAGCCTTGAGCATAACCTGGAATTACTCAAATACCGCCCACCTGGGCCTGGAGCTCCCTTTGCCTGCTCCTACCTGGGGTCAGGCTGTGAGCCCTGGGCCCACGGGGGAAGGTGGGACCTGCTCAGCCTTGTAGACCCACCAGCCTGCACATCCCCTTCTTGGAAGGAGAGAGAGACCCCTTCAGATGGCCTGCACCTTTCCTCTCTGCTCAGGGCGGACCCTTGATCCCTGGCCTGGTGGGCAAGTATTTTGACTCTGCTCTGGGCTCAGGCCCTAGGCTGTAGACAGCTCAACAGCTGTGTACAATGGATGGCACAGGCCACGGCAATGTGCTTCACCCTTGTGCATGAGAATGAGAAGTCAAGTTCATCTTTTTCTTTCTCCTGGAGAAAACAACACAAATAAAACCCAGCCACTTCCTGAAGACTCGGAGTCGCGGTCACTGTAACGGGCATTCCTCGCTGGTCTGTGCTATCAGTGGCTGCTGTGCAGGGGTCAGGCGCACAGCACCACCATTTTGTGGTGCTTGGTTGGGCCCCATCTTAACAGTTCTTCTGTTGCTCTCTCGGTATCCCTCTGGCACGCGTCCTGTCTCACTACTCAGGCTAAGCCAGTGCCCCGCCATCATGGCTTCTCTTCATCTAGCCCACAGCCTAAGTCTGTGTGGCCTTAAAACTAGCCCCATGCAGAAGTCCCGGGACTCCAATTCTGTCCCACTGTGGTAACCACTCGAAGGGTTCTTCAGCGACATCTAGATTTCTGGTTGACAGGTTGTCACCAAAGTAACCTGTGATTTTTTTCCTGTTCCGCCCCCCTCTTCCCCCGGGGATGACAGGAGGCTAAGGCACAAGTGCCATAAATCCCATTAGAGAAACACACAGCAGAGGCTTCCCTGGACACAAAGAGACACTGTATCTTAAGTTATCTACACTGAGCATGTATGGACATGGCATATAAAAATTCTGTACATAGTCCCTAACCACATTTAGTATAAATAGACAGAAGCAGCATCGTAGAAAAAGGCAAGTTTGTTCTGGGAACAGATGCAGCATTTGGTCTAAGGCTGCTCTGGGTGTCTGATCAGCTACTGTGCCCCCAGCAGCCAGCTTCAGAGGGCCTGCAGAAGGTCACCTGTGCGCCCAGTGGGCTAGGTGGGCGGGGGCCCGTTGTACCGAAGCATGAGTGCAAAGGAGCGGGCGAAGTTGTTGGCCAGGGCACAGCTGCGCTCCTCCTCACCGGCCGGCAGCAGGAATAACAGCAGCAGAAAGAGCAGGAGCAGAAACTGCAAAGGCAGGGCCACGCGGCATGCTTTCTGTAGGAGAGAGCAGGGACTCCGCCATCGCTTCTGCCGCTGACTCTGTGAACCAATGGGAGATACATGAGTGGCTAGGAGCCTGGGGTGGGGGGGAGTGGGGCGGGAGGACACGCTGGATCAACCATGTGACCGTGACTGTGGCACACTGTGAAGAGAGGTGTGATGGGTAGGTAGTCTTGGGTGTCAATCTAGAGCCACAAACCTCTGAGCATGCCTAAAAGGGAGTTCTAGATTTGGTTGAGGTGGGCTAACCCAGCCTAACAGAGGGTGGCGCCATCTCACGGGCTTCGAGCTGAGTAAAAGGGAAAACATGATTAACTGAATACCAGCACCCATCTCTCTCTCTGTGCCTCGGAACTCTGGGCACAGTGTGACCAGCCACCCATCCCCATGATGGATTGTATCTTCGAACCTGTCCTTGGGTTGCTTTGGTGGGCATTTGTCACAACAGTGAGACAAGTAGGATGTGTAGCTGAGCTTTGCCAGTCACAAAGATCTCTGTAGATTACCGAGACCATTCAAGGATTTGGAAGAAGTGGAACAACAGAACAACAGATTCAGCCGGGGATGACAGAAATCCTTGCCTGGTGGCCTCACAGCCCTCAAATGACAAAGGCTTGTCTTAGAAAGCAAAGTATACTCAGTGGAAACCACACTTCAGGCTTCAACTGTTAATCTTTTCCTGGGTTAGGTAGGCCCACGTGGTCCAATGCTCTCTGGAGATGCCATGCAGCTTCTCATCAGCTACACAGTCACAAAGGTTGGTGGGTGGCTGCCCTGTGGCTGCCCTGTGGCTGCCCTAGGACCCATGTTGGACTGCTGAAGCCCAGAGGGCTGTATGGTTATCTTTAGCCATGGTTTCTCATGAGATGCACCATGTAGGGTGGTGGAGAAGTCTGGGTTAGTGTTGATGGAAGTTGAGCCTGTGTGTGAGACCTTAGCCTTAGTTTCTTCCTCTGTAAAATGGGCAGAAGACAACCAGCCTTCCAGAATAGTTGAAAGCTGGCCTTCTGCAGGCCATGGCCTAGGTGAGGAGTTGAGCATGAGGCCTTGGAGAGTGTGTGCACACAAGAGAGGCAGAGCCCAGATGTTCTAGGTGGACTACTGGGGTAGTGGCCATGTTCACAGACAGGGGGCAGTGTCTCTGTGGCCACCTCCTGGGTGCTGAGGGATATAGACAGATAGCCGGAGCAGAGAATGACTTTCTCTTACGCAGCAAAGAAAGGACGGGAGCCTCACCTCTGGTGGAGCCCTCCTCTCTCGGATGGCTTTACATAGGGCCCAGGTAACACTCTGCAGACAGGGAGGCACTTGCAACTGAGAAGAGCTAGGGTTGCAGCTACAGGCTCCCTGGCTGGTGTGAGTTTCTGAGGAGTTGGGTGGAGTCCGGGAGAGAGAGGAAGGCTTGGAGAGGGAAGGGCTGGGATCAAAGGGAAGCAAGCCATCTAGATAAACAAGTTCAAATGCAGCTTCTAGGGTTCCGTGGGCGGAAGGAAGGTGGCATCAAGTGGGGTTGGCGGTCAGTCGGGGTCAGAGATAGCATCGCTGAACAAAGGCTGGCTGTGTATTTAGCTGGGACCAGGGAAGAGGCAGGCTTGAGCTGTCGCTGAGCTGTGTGCAGGTGAGGCCCAGGGAGGTCAATGACATCACCTGCTCCAACTCCAAATGGCCTCGCTGCCCAGAGCATGTACGGCCAGGCATGTGAGCATCCGCTGCACCTGGCAGTCGGAGGTTTTGTTGTCATCGTTGTGGCTACTGCTGTTGTTTTTGTTTTTTAAACCTCAGCTTGGGAGCTATCCTCTACCATGAGAAGCCAGCCAATGCCTCCTGAGGTTTGATGTCACAAATCCCACCCAACCTTGGTGCCTGTTCAAAGGCAGTCATTCTCTGACTACCAAGAAATCAAGCAGTCATCGCCAGAGCGAGAGTCAACTCGACGGAAAAGCTTCCACAGAGGAGCAGGGCATGAGACTGCTCATTCTACCTACCTGTCTAGCATGTGTGAAGCTCTGGGTTTGATCCCCAGCACTGGGTAAACTGGGTATGGTGGTGTCTACCCATGACACCAGCACTCAGGAGGTAGAGGCAGACTTAGAAACCTGGTTCATCCTCACAAACTCGTGATGAATCTGAGGCTAGCCTGGCCTATGGGAGACTCTGTGGGAAGAGAGGGAAGGATGGAGCGAGGGAGAGGAGTGGTGGAAAAAAAGCTGCATGAGGAGAAGCTATGCCTTGGTGCAGAGGAGGGGACAAGGGCAGTGACCTCACAGAGAGAGGGGCAGATCGCTCCACGTCCGGTTGAAGGGAGGGGGGAAGGTACTTCTTGAGACTTTGAACCATAGGCAGGGACTAAGTGTGGTTAAGTATGGGCTAAGTGTGTACCCCATAGTGTAGCCCAAAGAAAGCCAGAATGAAACGCACTCTGGGGGGGGGGGGGAAGCATTCATGAGTACTTCTGGGAGAGCCAGATTGGGACAAAAATATAAATTCCAGCAAGGTGAAAATGGAGAAAAAAACCTTGGGAATACAATCAGGTAAAGCCAGTGCCACTCCTAGGTGGTGGGTCTGTATACCAACAGCCCCATTGTGTGGTACCCAGTGTACCAAGAGCCCCACTGTGCAGTGCTCAGTGTACCAAGAGCCCCACTGTGCAGTGCCCAGTGTACCAAGAGCCCCACTGTGCAGTGCCCAGTGTACCAAGAGCCGCACTGTGTGGTGCCCAGTGTACCAAGAGCCGCACTATGCAGTATACCCAGGAAGCACCTATGCCTGGCCCCTGCCCACCGCCCTGATTTGCCCTGGAGAACAGCAGCACCAGTCAGACCAAGCCTCACGTGAAAAAGCCATCTTCAGGGATGGCGGCACCACACTCTGGGCCACAGAAAGGTGTGAGATGAGTCACAGCCGAAGCCTAGCTGCCATCCAAAAAGGAACTACAATTTATGTGTCTGAGGGCTGCAGGCAGGCATCTGCTGGCACCAAGCTGGCTAGCACGTTGGCAGTACAACTTTAATAAATTTTAATTATTCTGTTTATGCAAACAAACAGGCTGGAGCTGCTGACGTAGCTCGAGCTTTAGATGACTGGAGGCCTGGAAAGGGTAAGGGAGTGTGGAGAGCCAACGGCATATAAATCATCAGCCAACACTGGGTGTCTTTCTTCCCCGTGACTAAAAAGAATACATAGAATGTTTTAAAGTTGGCGAGATTACAGCCTCTGCAGAAGCCACTTCTGTTCTACCTGGCTGGCCTCTGTGTATGTGTGTGTACGAGAGGGTGCGTATGTGTGCATGTGTGCGTATGCATGTGTGTACAAGTATGCATGTGCATAAGTGTGTGTGCATGTGTGTGTCCATGTATGTGCAAGCATGTGTGTATAAGTATTCGTATGCATAAGTGTGTGTACATGTGTATGTGTGCCTGCATGTATATATGTGTGCACAAGTATTCATGTATATAAGTGTATGTGCATGTGTGTGCAAGTATGCATGTGCATAAGTGTGTGTGCATGTGTGTGTACAAGTAGTCACATGCATAAGTGTGTGCATGTGTGTGTATGTGCATGCGTATATATGTGTACACAAGTATTCATGTGCATAAGTATGTGTATATGTGTGCACAAGTATTCATGTGTATATGTGCATGTGTGTACAAGTAGGCATGTGCATAAGTGTGTGTATGTGCATGCATGTGTGTATGAGTGCACAAGTATTCATGTGCCTGCATGTGTGTACACCTGTGTATGGAGTTCTGTCACACTTGCATATACCTAACCACATGAATAACAATAGGCAGACTATAAAGGCTTTGAATGTCCCACAGAGACTCATGAGTTAAAGGACTACTACTCACTAGCTACTTAGAGGAGTGGAATCTTTAAGAAGCAGGGCTGCATATGGCTCAGCTGTAAAAAACACTGTCTGCTCTTACAGAGGACCTAGGTTCGATTCCCAGTACCCACACAGCAGCTTACAACTGTAACTCCAGTTCCAGGGAGTCAGATGCCCTCTTGTGGCCTCTATAGGCACTGCATGCATGTGGTGCACATACTTACTGCAGGTGAAATTCTCAAAGGTACACAATAAGGGTAAAAGAGGTGGGGCCTAGCAAAGGTTCTTAGGTCATTGGGGGTGAGCTCTTTAAAAGGACTGTGGAACAGATCCTGGCCTTCTCCTCTTCCTCTTCTTTTGTTCTCTGGCCACGAAGTGGGCATTTTCGTTCTACCTCTGTTCCCACCATTACATGGTACTTCATGCAGGCCCAAAGCGACAGGGACAAGTGACCCTGATGGGAAACTCTATAAAAGCCATGAGCCAAATAACCCTTCCCTCTTGATAAGCTGATTTCCTCAAGCATTCTGTAACAGTTACTGAAAGCTGACTAACACAAGATGTCTGTCACCGCTCTTTCTGCTCTTGGAAGAAGTAGGAGCCTGTCTACAGGCCTGTGAGGCCCTTACATACACGCATATACATGGCAACTGAGAGCCTACAATGTGCCAGTTGGCAGGAAGGAAACTGCTCCTGGATTTAGTTCCACGGACTCATTTCCTTCACAGGAAGATCGTGGTTGAGTCACTTGCCAAATGTCTCACATACCAGTGACGGAACCTGGACTTGAATCCAGAGCATAAAATACCAGTTCTCAAAGTGTGGTCCCTGAACGGGAAGTGTGAGCAACACCTGAGAATGGTGGAAACACAGATTCACGAACTATCCAGACCAACGGATCAGGACCTCAGCGGGATCGGGCGCAGCCATCTGGGCTCACAAACCGCCCCATAGGACGTCTCTGAGTACCAAGCAGCCGTGAATGGGTTCCTTCTTCACAGGAGGCCAAGGCTTATTGCCTTGGAAGGAAGCCAGCACAGAAGCCTGCCTTTTACACACCCGTGTGTTTGAGTCAGTGTGGACAAGCGCAGAGAACCTTCTGGTTTGTCTATACAACAGAACAGTGGCTATCATCTCCTGGCTGCAGCTCAGCAGGGCTAGTTGTTGAACCTCGGGGCTATGAACCCTCGTGGCTGCCGCTCTTCAAAGCCTCCTGACCCAGAAACTGCCAAGCCCCAGCTCCGCATGGATGTCCCTGGCACTGTGTACCCAGCCAAGTGCTCATGCTCTAGGGTGGCACACATCACTCTCTTGTTGGTTGGCGGGATTTGAGCACCTTAAGCAGCATTCTTCGCAGAGTCAGCAATGACTCCATATTGACAGAGTAAATGAATGACTGAAAGGAGAGGCAGTTAGTGGGCACCATGACTAGACCAGGGGTCCAGATGTAGGTATCTAACACTTAGAATCTTTCTGACAGGGGTACATGTGTCATATCACAGCTAGGAATGTGGTCCAACACAAAACTATAAACTTAAAGTATTGTGAGGTTTTTTGTTTGTTTGTTTGTTTGTTTTTTTAAAAAAGGAGGCAGAGGAAGAGGAGGAGGGAGAGGAGGAGGAGCAGAAGCGACAGCAGCTCTTTGTAACTTTGTAGAAGATAATGTTATGTCTCGGTGTCAAAAGGTTGTATACCCCTGATCAACTCTGGCCTTGGATACATGGATGTGGACTCCCAACCACAGAGGGGCTTAAAGTGCATCGACACAGGCAGATTGAACACTTATCTTGGGACTTCCATCTTCCTCCAGGGGCCACCAGGCCAGGCAGGAGGGGTCACATGCCCTTTCCTGACAGCTCTGCACTCCACAAAGTTCCTATCATTCTGAACTAGGAGGAATCCTGGGCGAAACACACCTCCCTCGGCATGTCCTGGTTCGCAAAAGCCTTCAAATGAACTCATGGAGTAAATTAAGCCCATATTGATATTTCCATTTCACACATCAGAAAAGACTTAGGAAGACCTAAGGCGAGGCCATCTGTCCAGGGCCACAAAGCTGACTGAAAGGTCCAGGGCTCGGCCTTAGTCTCCTAAGGCTGCCAGAGGCCAGGAATGAGCCCAGAGTGTCCACGCCAGGGATGCTGACTCTGGGGGGGAGGGGGGGAGGGGACATGAGGGATCTGAAGTGACTCCGGGAGGTCCTTTGAACCAGATTGTGTGTGTTAAGGGAGGGATGGTCAATGTTTGGCAAGAAAACAATGCTAACACTGGATACAGCAAGAGACAGGACTGGAGAGACTCCCCAAGCCCCAGGAAGGCCTCCGAGGCACCCTGTGAAACAACGAAGCATTAGGTGCTGAGGCCTGAGGGCTAGTGCCCATCAGCAGCCACACATCCGTTCTTTCTGATGCTTTTCCTCTCCGGCTTAGAGCTGAGTTAAGAAAGCTATTCATTGTCAATGGCAGGGTGTGTGGAGATGCTTAGCAACAACTGTCCTGGCTTAAATCACACATGTCCCCAGAGTCGTTGGTCCTTAGCTAGCTGTCCCTATTAGGGGAGTTGGGGCCTGGCTGGCTGAAGCTTATGCTGGGTCTCATTACTCAATTTCTCTCCCTCTCTCTCTTCCTCCCCATCCCTTCTCTCTCTTTCCCTCCCCCTTCCCCAGCCTCTCCCTCTCCCTTCATTGCTGGTCGGTCAGGAAGTGAATGGGCACCCATCCTCACCACAGGCTCCCAAGGCAATAGCTTAGTGCCCAGGCCCATGAGTCTGAAGACCACGGCCGCGTTCTCTGAAACCCTAAGCCGAGGCAAATCCCTTCTCACATTTTTTCTTTCTGTTGGCTATTTGTTCCCAGCACTGGAAAGGGAACTGAGAACACTCACTGAGCACCAGTCCTGGCTCCCAGAGCCTGGCCCAGCCTGGCCCAGAGCTGTGTCCTCTGGTGGGACACCAGGTGTCACTCTAGGGGTGCCACCTAGAGGACAGGAACTGATAATGTTCTCGCTTTCACTGTGACCAGCATGGGAAGAGCCAGAGTGTCTCAGTGGGCAGCAGTGGGCACAACCTGCCTGGCAGAGCCAAGGACTCCACCACCCTTTCTAATGAGTCCCCTGAGGCCAAAGAGGCCGTACGACCTATTTGCCCAGGATAGCCCAGGCTCCTAGGTCAGTCCTGGTTTGCACCTGCAGGTGTAACCAGAGCAGCCTCCAGTCACTCTCCAGAGTGTCCCGGAGTCTGGATGACAAATCCAGGGTTCTTCCTCAGCCTCACGCCAAGGCTGTTATCTACACACACTCCCTGAACCTGGGGCTTCCTGAGAACACACACCTCAGAGGCCCGAACCTTTTACAGCCCAAAGCTGATTCTCCACCCGTGCTCTCCAGCTCTCACAGAACATTCTAGAAAACCCAGACACCCTGCGCCAGAGTCACGGGCTTCTAGCCTTGCACATTCTCTGCCCTCTAGCTGTGTGGGACAGATGGCAGACACGTACCTTCTGGAATGCAGTCAGCTCCCCTGGAGAACTCTCTGTCTGTTATTTTAGGGAAGGGGGAAGAAATGGGGAAAAAAAAAATCAGCTAGGCGCGTAAAACTTAAACCCCGGCAGAACCCGTAACAGAATATTCATTTTGTCAGGGGAGTATTTTGTTCAAACTGCCGGTCATGTGGACAGCCTGCGCCAGCAGGGGATCCCATTTAATGAGCTTTTTAACACACTTCAGGTCCAGGTGGCACTGTCTGGATGGCCTTGGCCAGGGCCGGGGATGTGGTCAATATGGCCTGGGCTGAGCTGACACCTAGTGGCCAACCTGGCAATTGCGGAGCCAAAAAAAGCCTGGCTTACCTAAAGCTGTGGCTGAAAGTTCTGGTCTAGGGGACCATCCTACCTACTCCTTCCTGGAACTAGGACACTTAACTTCTTGGTCTAACTTTTGTTACCAGTCCCCAGAGAAGGATGCCCCTCTTCCAAATGGGCAAGTTAAGAGGCCATAGTGCTTTACAAAGGCTATCACAACCGTAACCAATGGTTTGCATAGGGACAGGAAGTCCGGGAGATAAAAGGGCTAGGTCAAAGTCAGAGGAAGAGAGGAGCTCAGCCTCAGGACTCAGCTCCCTATGGCATCCCTATGACAACACCACACCCCAGTGAAGGCCTATGTGGCTCTTCTAGCCTTGGGGTTAGGTTGGGGCTCAGCTATTCCCTCTGGAGTCTGGGGTGCAGCAGAAGGTGGCTCTAGCATCAAATGGGAAATGATGTAAAACTGTAACATGGAGGGAGCAGGACATCTTTATGTACTAAGCGGGAGTCACAGCCCGTAGTCATAGGCTCCAGCCTCACTGGGAGGTAAGATGAACACAAGAGTGTCCCTTGCCTCCCTCAAGCAGCCACAGTGCCCTGGTACATGGACATGCAGGAATGAACATATGTAGATGCAGCTGTCTTCCCAAGACATGGTTGCCTCCTGGGGCCCCCAACCTTTCCCCGCTGCACCTACCAGCAGCTGCCCAGAGTCCTTAAGCTTCGACTTATACAGCATCCACCGGTAGCGCAGATCTTCCAGCTCATTGGAGGGCTCCCTTGCTGGCCTGAGACGAAGCAGGTTCTCAAAGAGGAGCTGGCCTTCTGGGATGCGAGCCTCCAGCTCCTGAGAGAGAAGGCAACATCATGCCGAAGCTGCCCCGTGGCTCAAGAACTTACCTGATGCCCATCGAGGATGCCAATCAAGGGCCACCTGAGGCATGCTGCGAGGT
Source organism: Montemys delectorum (assembly GCA_019843815.1). Lineage (NCBI taxonomy): Eukaryota > Metazoa > Chordata > Mammalia > Rodentia > Muridae > Montemys > Montemys delectorum. The sequence continues at coordinate 23,355 of JADRCD010216578.1, forward strand.
GTGGACAGGGAGACTTGACCTAGGTGAAGGCCCCACAAGAAAGGAGGCCATGGAGGAAGTTGCTGCCACAGTCAGGAGAACAGCAAATGCAGAGGGGACAGAAGCAGCCAAGAAATAGACCCGAGAAGGGTTCAGTGACGTCTATGGGTTGAATGATTGTCCCATTTGAAACTCATGTGAACAATATTGCGGGATGGGACCTTTGAGAGATGACTTGGTCTGAGGATGGGATAAACAGCCCTCAGGGGCAGGGGGCTGGCAAGATGGCTCAGTGGGTAAGAGTGCCAACTGCTCTACCGAAGGTCCTGAGTTCAAATCCCAGCAACCACATGGTGGCTCACAACCATCTGTAATGAGATCTGATGCCCTCTTCTGGAGTGTCTAAAGACAGCTACAGTGTACTTAATTATAATAATAAATAAATCTTTTAAAAAAAACAACAACCCTCAGGGGTGGGTGGGACTAATACTGTCACAAAAAGGCCTTTCAAATACCCTCCCCATTGCCTCTTAGGACCTCCTCCATCTTTTGGCCATATTATGATACAACAAGGAAACCTTGCAAGATTCTGGTCCTTGGACTTTCTGGCCTTTGGAAGGTCAAATTCTTGTATGTTCTAAATTACTCAGTCTGGAGTATTTTGCTATAGCATTATAGCAGAAACAAACCAGACAGTAACTAACCAGAGGGCACAGAGGAGAGAGTATTGGTGGGCTACATACAACAAGCGTCAGGTTCCCCACCCCCACCCCGCCAATACCTTTACATCATGTGGTGGAATCTGTTTTCCCTTCCCTTGAACCCCAGAAGGCCTGCTGAATTTCTTTGCCCAACACAGAAGAATCTGTGTGAACTAGCATGGGACATTAGCACTCTGGTCCCCAACTGAGGCACCCAAGGGCCTTGCCTCGTCCTGTGTGCTTCCTGACAGTCTGCAGCCACCTGGAGCAGTCTGGGCTGTCCCACACAAGAACGAGACAGGCACGGTCCATGTCAAGTTCATCTCCACCAACCTCCAGACCCCCACCAAAGCCACCTAGCTGCCTCTGATCCAAAGAGAGGGTTGCCTGGCAGACGTGTCTTGACCCCAGAACTGGCAGAAACAAGGCTGAGCTCAAATCACCTGTTGTCAAAACCATGAGTTAAATAACAGCTGTTGTTTTAAGCAAATCATTGTCATGATGGTTTACGACACAGTGGCAGCTAACCAGAGTGAAGCAGTCAGTGGTGATATATTTTCAAATAGAGAGAGATATAAGGTAGGATTGATAGATTTGTATATGGATGCGTGCATGCATGGACAGATGCAAGGAGAAGTTGGTTCTAAAATATTTGAACAAAAAAAGTTTTAAACATTACTTAAACTCAGGATGGCTCAGTATGAAGAACCCTTCATTTGAGGAAGTCCCGATGGCACGGACACCATAAAGGTTATTTCTTGAGACAGACCTGCAGCTTCACCTCTCTGGTCCTCAAATCCTTGGCTGTGGCTGTTCTCATTGTGATGATTCTATGTAGCTTGGAGTTTTCTGCCTGCAGCCACTGTTCAAAGTCCCTCAGGAGCTGGGGATGATCTTCATGACGGTCATGTTCTTCCAGTGGGTTTGCCTGCAGGAAAGCATGTGACGAGAGGTGAGAAAGGATTGCTGACCATGTGTCCCAGGGATCCCACTACAGCAGACGGGTGAAGAAGAGGACAAGAGACCCCGGGGGGCATGGGAGAGGCTCAGAAGAATGAGAGGCAGTCTCTAGTCATCTACATTTAGGGGCCAAGAGTATCCTTCACCATCACCTCTGGGCAACCCTCTCTATCATCTCTGGGCATCTCTCACCATCACCTCTCTGGGTATCCCTCTCATCATCTCTCCATCACCTGTGGGCATCCACCACCATCTCTCTGGCTATCCTTCTCCATTGCCTCTCTGGGTATCCCTCTCCATCACCTCTCTAGATATCCCTCTCTATCACTTCTCCATCACCTCTCTGGGTATCCCTATCCATCACCTCTCTGGAGTTCTAGAAGTCATCACCATTGTTGACCAAGATGTCTACCCTGTGGCCATCTTCCCTCCATGTTTGTAGAATTGAGGACAGAGTGAAATGAAAGCCAGTCTTTCACTGTTCCTTGGTGTATCCTCCCTCTTCCCCCATGTGGCTCAAAAGCCCCAGGGTTCCAGTTCTGCAGACTCCTGAAGGTTGAGCTGGCTTCCTCCTCCTCCTCTCCCTCCTCTTCCTCTCCCTCCTCCTTCTCTCCCTTCTCCTCCTCTTCCTCCTTCCCTTCCTCCTCCTCCTTCTGCTGTAGCCTGCAGCTGCATCTCACCTCCCTCTCAGACTCTGTATACACTGTCCCCTCTACTAAGGATATGCCTCTGGTGGTTTGAAGGATAGCAGTCCCTATAAGCTCATATACTTGGATGCTGCGTTCCAAGGCAGTAGAACTATTTGGGAAGAATGAGAAGTATAGCCTTATTAGAGAAGGTGTATTGATGAGGATAGACTTTGAGATTTCAAAAGCCTACGCCTTTCCCTGTTGGCTCTCTCTGACTCATGCCTGTGGATCCAGATGTAAGCTCTCAGCCACTGCTCAGGCATCGTGCCTGCTTGCTGCCGCCACGCTTGAACTGTGAGCCTCAAATAAATCTGTTGTTTTTATAAGTCACCTTGGTCGTGGTGTTTTGTCGTGGCAATAGAAAAGTAACTAAGACAACGCCTCGCCTCCCCTCCCTCTCCTGCTCAGACCTGGGGGTTCAGCTGGTATTTCATCAACACTAGAAGGAATTCCTCACCCCAGACTTGCACCTAACACCCTGCCCAGCATCAGCGCATTCTGCACCTTTTAAAAACCTGCTTAACTTCCTGGACCCCACTCCCATTTCTCTCATATTATGTTCCAGAACCCAACAGCACAGGCCATCTTGGGGGTTGTCAGCAATGCAGAATCAGGCTATTGGGTCAAGACCTGTATCTCTGATCTGTTTGCTGTCTGGAGTCAGCAATAATTCCCTTGTCTTGGGGTGTTCCGGACCTTCATGTGATCTGAGACCTTTTTTTTTTTTTTTTTTTTTTTTTTTTGGTTTTTCGAGACAGGGTTTCTCTGTATAGCCCTGGCTGTCCTGGAACTCACTCTGTAGACCAGGTTGGCCTCAAACTCAGAAATCCACCTGCCTCTGCCTCCCAAGTGCTGGGATTAAAGGCGTGTGCCACCACCACTCGGCTTGGATCTCAGACTCTTAAGACCCTCAGCCCTCCAGCAACTGACTGCTTCTGAGGTCCCCTCAGGGGAAAGTAACAAGAAAGCGGATACAGCCTATGAGCTAAGCATTCGGTCCAGGGCAGGAAGGGAGCTGTGCTGGAGGCCCCAACCTCCTCACTTGACATTGGATCTGACCTTCCTCCCAAAGCCTGGGAGACAGACTCACCCCATGCCGTCTCCTGGGAATGGGGTCCTGAGGGTTGATGAGAAAGCCGTCCTTCGGGATGTTGTTGGTGAAAACCTGCTTCTTGCCCATGTCTACCTCCATCCTCTGCAGCTGCTGGTTTCTCGTGAAACTAGAGAGACAAAGACACTTACTCAGGGCAGCCCTGTGATGAGTATCCACCCGTCCCAGGAGATGCGACCCTACAGGAGTACCAAGGACAGGAAACTTCTGGGATTCACTTAGCAGCCACCTTTGGAGCCCATCAGAAGGCTTCCCTGGCATGTTCTTATTTTAAACCTACCTTATCATACCAGGAAGGTACTTATACCCGTCAATGCAAATAAAGAAATAAGCTCAGGCAAGAATAGGCTGGAGGGCTGGAGAGATGGCTCAGCGATTAAGAGTACTGGCTGCTCTCCCAGAGGTCTTGAGTTCAATTCCCAGCAACCACATAGTGGCTCACAACCATCTGTAATGGGATCTGATGCCCTCTTCTGGTGTGTCTGAAGACAGCTACAGTGTACTCATATACATAAAATAAATAAATCTTTTAAAAAAAAAACATGCCATCCATAGTAGTTGGCCAAGATTTAAAAAAAACAAAACAAAAAAAAAAAACAAAACAGAATAGGCTGAAGGCTAACTCCCTAGTGAGGAGGCTGAAGGCTAACTCCCTAGTGGGGGATGGCTATCTCAGATCCTCGGACCGCTACCAGCATCACTAAGTGGGCAAAAGGTAAGGACGTTCCCAGAGTCCTGGCACTGAGCCTGGCCCACAGCCTGGCTGCAGCCATCTGCCCTAGGGACCTCAGGAGGTAAGGAGGCATTGTCTGAGACAGAGTGGGGAGCAAAGAAGTCCCTCACCTCAGCACATTCTCCTCCAGCAGCCGCAGGGCCTGCCAAGACTCCATCAGCTTCCTCAGTTCCTCCTGGACCACAGCTGTGCCCTCTGGGGAAGACTTCTTCATCACAAGTTGGCCCAGTGCTTGGAGCAGGGACAGCTGGACCTCTTTCTCTGGGATTTCGGACAGCAGCCTCTATGGGAAACATGAGTGAGCGCATGCACGTGCACACGTGCACACACACACACACACACACACACACACACACACACACACGAAACACTGATTTGGGGTGGGGGGGGGTAAGTCTCTGTACCTCTGTGTGAGGGTCATCCCAAATGCTTCAGGGAAATATGGCTGAGAGAATGAATTGGCACCTTACCTGGAGTCCAGCCTCTTGGGACTCAGCATCCCACAGACGCACATCCCCTTGGTGTGACTCCAGCGTTTGTGTGGCCATGGTGATCCACAGCTGCAGCTCCAACAGCCTGTGACTGAAGGTACAGTGTTCCCGTACGTTCTGCTGACACCTGTCCACGAGGTCCTGGGGTACAGCCAGGAGGGCGGGGAGATCTGAATGCTTCTTCTTTCCAATTTTATTTATTTTTCACTTATTCACTTTACATCCCACTCACTCCCCCCCCTCCTAGTAACTCCCTCCCACAATCCTTCCCCTGAATGATTCTTGAGGCAGTCTCTAGCTGCCACCCCGATTCTGCAAGGTGCCTAGATCTGGCATTACCCTCAATTTACCCCAACAGGAACCTTGCAGGCCAGTCTTCCCTTCTACACGGTACAGACCAATCCTGCCCTAAATACTTCTGAACTTGTCTTGTTTCCAGGGACTCTCAAATACAGTTGAAGGTGGGGGTTCCCATCTAGTGGGGTGCTTGTGAATTTGGGAAAACCAGAGGGCTCCCATCTAGTGGGGTGCTTGTGAATTTGCGAAAACCAGAGGTAGGAATTTGGTAAGGCTGGGTACAGATGTAACATCTGACCCAGCTATAGCTCCTGTTTCCCAGAAGAGCAAAATGTTGTCTCTAAAAGGCACACATACCGTATAACCGTCATCACTACAAATCAAAAGCCATCCACAAAAGTAAAATGGAGGACACAGGGCATAGAGCCTCAATGGTAGTGTTTGTAATGCCCTGAATTCAATCAGAATGCGGGTTAGGGTGGAAAAGCTTATGGTAGAACATGCGCTCCACAGAATGTTCTATAGCAGTGAGAACAGCTCCAGAAGATACTACAGAGACTTAAAACTGGTCAAAGTACAGAGCTTACATGAGAATTGAATGCTCGGTCCTGAATGGAACATTGATATCATGGTGGTTTGAATGAAAGTGGCTACTACAGGCTCATGTATTGTTCCCCAGTTTGAAGTGTTTTCAAAGATAAGGAGGTGTGTTCTGTTTGAGGGAGGTGTGTCCTTGCTAGAGTGGGCGTGTCCTTATTGGGGGAGTGTGTCCTTGTTAGAGTAGGTGTGTCCTTGTTGGAGGAGGTGTGTCTGGGGATGGGCTATGATGGTTCAAAAGCTCAGGCCACCTCTCTCCCTTCCTCCCTCCCTCCCTTCTTCCTCCCTCCCTCCCTCCCTCCCTCCCTCTTTCTCTCTCTGCTGTCTATGGGTCTGACTGTAACTCCCAGCTACTGCTCTAGCACCATGCCTGCCAATGGGTCACCATGCTCCCTACCATGATGATAAGGAGCTAAGTCTCTGGAACTGTAAGCAAGCCCTCCATAAAACACTTTCTTTTATAAGAGTTGCCTTGGCCATGATGTCCCTTCATAGCGGTAGGACAGCGACTAAGGTACCCTCCCCCTCAAGGATTAGGGATAATCACAGAAGATGGAATAAAAGAGGGTGCTGCGACATGACACAGCTGGTGTACGCAACTGCAGTTACCGGTACAAAACCAAGCCAGTTTGGTTAACCCTAACCCTAACAGCTCATGAGGGGTTCATGAGACCCCACCCCTACCAACTGGCCGCTGGCAGTTGAAGGCTACAAGGGGGTGAGGAGTCACTATTTTTCTCTGGTAGGCTGCCCATGTTCTAGAGGATGACCCCATAGCCTTCCCACGTGGGCAGCACTAACTACCCAGGGGATAGCAACAAAGTAAGAGGGTGTGAAGCAGGGACATGTTGGGAGGGTTCAAGAGGAGGGGAGAGCAGGGCAGATGTGATGAAGAGACATTGTATGCATGTACAAAATTGTCAAAGAATAAATAAAATTAGTCTTTAAAAAAATCGAACAGCCTGTGACCCCCCTGTAGCCCTGTGGGAGAATCTGCTTGTGTGCAGGTGGAGCTCTGAAGTCAGGCTGTCTTCCGGGGCAAGTGGGGGGCACTGGTATCACTCTAGGTTTTGTTTGGGGGTGCTTACATGGGTCTGTTTTTTTTTTTTTTTTTTTTTTTTTTTTTTTAAAGACAGGGTTTCTCTGTATAGCTCTGGCTGTCCTGGAACTCACTCTGTAGACCAGGCTGGCCTCGAACTCAGAAATCCGCCTGCCTCTGCCTCCCAAGTGCTGGGATTAAAGGCGTGCGCCACCACCGCCCGGCTGGGTCTGTTTGTTTTAAGATTCTTGAGCTATGGCAACATATTTTCTTTTCTGTATTTAATTACAACTCTATATAAAGGTTTGCAAAGCTGCCTCTCTCTCTCTCTCTCTCTCTCTATCTATCTATCTATCTATCTATCTATCTCTATCTCTTCCTGGGCCCTGTTTCCTGGACTTGTCCGTTTCTCAGAAGTCTGAATCACCAGCCTTTCTCATCTCTGTCTTCGGGAAGGCTGGGCACCATCCTCAGAAGGACAGCCATTCTCCATGCTTCTGGCCTCCTTGCCTGGATCTCTCTGAGCCCCCTTTCCAGCCCTCCAGGGCCATTTAGACTCCAGCCTGTGGCCACTATATTCTCACACCATGAAGGCCTTTGCCTCTATGCTGGGCTCCCAAAGACCCTATCTCTCTCTCTCTCTCTCTCTCTCTCTCTCTATATATATATAT
>JADRCD010216578.1:30722-49039 GCA_019843815.1 Montemys delectorum
TCAAACAAAACAAAACTACTGGCCGAGATAGCGATGCCAGGCCCCTGCCAAGGGGTTTGAAAAGTCCATAAAGTCAGAATTGTAATTAGATACAGTCCAAAGAAGGGTTCAACACCCCACACTCTGCATCTGCCTTCAATAACCCTGTCAAAGATAAGCTCATTTTCGAAACCCTGCTTTTCTGAGCCTGCAGAACCAGGGTCAGGGTGTCAACAGTAACTAACTCCCCACAACAGCTTCCTGCCCGCCTAGGGACCTGTGGCCTCCGAGACAGAAGCATGCTCCCTGTGGATATGTGGCAGTTCATCTTGCTTGTCAGCTTGACTGGATCTAGAATCAGCACAGAAACAAGCTTTTGGGCGTGTCTCTGAAGGGTTGCCTCGGTTCATTAGCTGAGGTGAAAAATCCCACCATAAATGTGGGCTGCACCACTCTGTGGGCCAGGGTCCAAGGCTTGAAAAAAGGGAAAACTAGAAGCAGTTGGATCTCGGTGAGTTCAAGGTCAGCCTGGGCTGCCTAGGACTCCAGAGTTCCTCGCTCAGTACTTTCTGACTAAAGCCACAGTGAGACTGGCTGCTTCAAGCTCTGGCCGCCATGGCTATCTATCTGAACCACAACGGACTACAGTCTGGACCTGTGGACCAAAGCAACCCCCCCCCCCTTTTTACACACTGCCTTTGTCAGATACTTGGTCATGGTGGTGACAGGACACGAAGGTGACTTGGCTATGAGTGAAGGATTAATGGAAAGTCACCAGACTCAACAAGCTCTGAATGTCTGAATAAAGAAAGACAGTTCCTCTCTACAGAAGCAGGATGGGATGTCACCATCTTGTGACCTCTAATGACACTCAGGAAACATGACCTCTAATGGTTGGCCTAGCTCATAATTCGGATATAGTTTTTGGAACGAATGTTTGTGGCCTCTAAGGCCTTCTGGAAGGGGGAACAGTGTCTTAGCTCCCTTGCTTCCTTCCTTTACCCCTGGGGAACAAACTGTGTACTGAATGGAATTGGTGAGTTCAACCTGACACAAGGTGCCACTTAGGGGCAGGGCTGTGTGAGCCACAGGCCCTGTGTATGGCATCACGTTTCCTGGAGACCCATGGGGCCAAGCCTGGTGCAGGGGCCAAAAGTAACAGATAATGTGTCATGGTTTGAAAATGCTTGGCCCAGGGAGTGGCACTATTGGGAGGTGTGGCCTTGTTGGAGTAGGTGTGGCCCTATTGGAGCAGGTGTGTTACTGTGGGTTTGGGCTTTAAGACCCTCATCCTAGCTGCCTGGAAGCCAGTATTCTGCTAGCAGCCTTCAGATGAAGATGTAGAACTCTCAGCTCCTCCTACACCGTGCCTGCTTGGATGCTGCCATGTTCCCAGCTTGATGACCATGGACTGAACCTCTGAACCTGTAAAACAGCCCCAATTAAATGTTGTCCTTACGAGAGTTGCCTTGGTCATGGTGTCTGATCACAGCAGTAAAACCCTGACTAAGACACAATGTAAGTGTGATAGTTGCTCTCATCACGTGGAGGGAAGGAGACAGACTTGTCCCATGCCCTTTGTGTCTCACATGCCCCAGGATTGGGTTCTGACTCTACACACAGGTGCAAGGAGGTCTCTGACGCTCTAAGAAGGCCACTGGCCTCTCCATGAACACACCCATCCTAAACACAACGTATTGCTGGTCATGCTGCCTGATGTGACATTAGTGGTTGTGTCTCCTCCTTGTGACCAGGGCTTGACATTTACCTATAACCTGATTACAATGTCTCTTTAAGAATTTCTTTCTATTCTAGACATCTCTAAATTGCCTGTGAGAGTGATGTGTCCACTATTAGCTTCAGGATGGTAAAGAAGATGTTCCCAATGGAAACACGGTGTTCAGGGCCAAGTGGACTAGAAATTAACCTAGCGTTGATTTTCTCTTGAGCTGTGCTGCCAGGGATCAGCTTGAACTCCATGAGTTTTGATTCAAAGGCAGACCCGGGCCTGTCTAGATAAGGGTGTGTAGGGAACCTGGAGCCTGCATTTCTATTTGTCTCAGTCCACTGTCAAGAAGTCTGAAGTTCTGAGCATGCAGCTGCAGGGAGTACGAATCTGTGCAACAGAAAGTGCTTATGTGGCCACTAGAGGGCACTGCAGACACAGCTCTCAAGCCGCCAGGGCTGAGGGACCCATACAAGAACTGTGTACCCACGAAGCTGTTGGGACAGGGCCGCCATTTCTGGTCTCCATCCGTGGCCCTCACCACAATGTAACACCCTGGCTTCACTCGCCCACTTGCTGATTCACCCACTCAATCCCCAGGAAAGCAGGGGCCTTGTCTGTCGGTGCATACTGCCTCCACCACGGGAGCCAGGACAGCAGCCAGCATACAGGAATTGCTCAGCAGTCAAAAGTCACAGAAATAAGGATGAGGAGAAAGAGAGCTTAGAAGGAGAAAGGACCCAGGATTGTAGGAGTCTAGGACCCGTTCCTCACTGCTCAGGCACGTCACTGGCCCCTTACCTCCAGGGATCTCTGCAGGGCTTGCTGGTCAGAGGAGATCTGGTCCACTTGGTGCTGCTGCTTAGGGTTGCCATGGGCAAGAGGCCTCACAGCCTCGATCTGGGTCCCCAGATCCAGCCCCTCCTCCTGCAGCCCCTGTGATAGAAAAACGAGTGAGCTGGGCCACCTCCCCTTCATCCAAAAGACCCTCCATCCTGAAGACCCAGTAGGGTGGGAGCCGGGGTGGGTTCCCAGGATGACATGTGCCCTCTCTCAGTGGCTATACCACTTGGGTGGTCCAATAGATTCTTTCTCAGGGCAAATGAAATGTTAAAATTCAGACGCAAATATCCTGGAGCACACTATAAAAATAAACTAGAGGAAAGATCCCAGACAGCATCTTGGGAAAGAAACTCCCATCTGGATCCTCACTTACTGACCACTGGCTGCTATGAGGAGTTAGACCTACTTCAGTATTAAAGACTCAGATGTACCATGCTTAATGTTTTCCAGAGAATGCTGTCAGCTTACACACTAACCATGTTTGGGTTTAAAACAATAAGCATCGTGTCGTGTAAAGCGCCTCAGCCGGCCAGTGGTTGCCAATGACCCGCCTGTACGCAGTCCACACACGATATAAAGCAGATCTTCCTCATCTCAAAATTGGTTTACTCAACTGAAAGCCTCCAGACTCACCCTGTGACAGTTCATCTGCACTGCCCACCTGACTAGACATTTATCATCTATGAGATGCCTCTGCCGTGTCTATGAGGGAGTTTCCAAATACAATTAGCTGAGGAGGGAAGAGCCACATCAACTGTGGATGGCATCACCCCATGGGCTGGAGTCTCCCAAAAGGAATAAAAGCGAACTGAGAACCAGCATTTACTGCTCTCTGCTTCCTCACCCCTCTTCAGACGTCAGAGCCCCAAAGAACTGCTCGTTGCTGTGTTAGACTCAAGACACAGCAGCTCGGGTGTGTGTGTGTGTGTGTGTGTGTGTGTGTGTGTGTGTGTGTGTGTGCGTGTGTGTGTGTGTGTGCGTGTGTGTGTGTGTGCGTGTGTACAGTCCCAGCTGAGGCCAGGATTGCCCACTGAATAAGCAAGAGATTCCACTGAGACCCAAGCCATCCCTGCAGCAATGGACCCAAACCACCAGAAGGGGGAGCTACCAAGCAGCCACCAGAGCTCTTTACCTGCGACCTTAGGAGCTGGACCTGCTTTCCTGGAAGGTCCCGTTGGAGCCCTTTCTCGGCTTGGATCCTGGCCTGGAGGTCTAAGAGCTTCCTGTGTAAGGGATCAAAAGCCACCCCAAAGTCCTTGTGCTGAACGAGCAGGCTCTGCAAATAGAAGCACAAATGAAGAGCTTTTCTCATAGTGCCTTGAAAGACCTAACAGTAGACTGAGCTGCTTTCTTTATACGAACTCCTGAACCATCTCCTCCAGGAAGCCCTCCCTGGTGGGCCAATCTTGTGTTCCTTTATCACACTTTAAGCCATGGTCAGAAGTTTATTTATAAATATGATTTTTTAGAACACAGCTCAGCCTACTCATCTCCTTGCTATTGAGACAGAACTGAGCCGGTGCTCTACAGACATTGGCCTCTTCACTGCCTGAACCCTATATAGAACCCTCCCTATAGGCTGCAGCAGCCCAGGGACTAGAGATTCTCAACCTGTGGGTTGCGACCCCTGTGGGGGATGGGGTTGAATGACCCTGTCACGGGGTCACCTAAGACCATCAGAAAACACAGATGTTTCCATTACTATTCACAACAGTGGTAAAATTACACTTATTGAGTTTGGGACTCCAGTCTGTGGGGTTGGGGCCCTTCAATGTGGGTCTTCCCTCTTCAACAAAAATAATTTGATGGTTGGGAGTCACCACAACATGAGGAACTGTATCAAAGGGTCGCAGCATTGGGAAGGTCAAGGACCACTGGTCTCTTTGCCGAGAACCCTCTGCGGACACCTCCTGTGGGTGCTTGTCTCCAGCAGCAGCCTCACTGGTTTGAAAATGAAGACTTCTCTGGCTGGCTCCCCCAGCTCCTGCAACCCTGCCTCGGCCTGCTGATGAAGTGAGGTGACCGGATTGGAGTCAGGTGATGGAGCCTGAGCCCTGACCCCGTGCCAGGAGATCCTGACTGACTCTCTTTACCTGTAAAACAGGGCGAACGGCAGAACCTCCCCCAGAGCGTCAGCTGGACAAAGACTAGCAGGTGGTTGGCCCGGGGCCATTATCATCATCATTACTGGCCACTCAGCAAACACTTGGCAGCCAGAACAGGCTGCCCACAGCGTGCCAGGCTGTGCTTTGATTGAGTGTAGCCAGAAGCATGCCATTAATAACACTTATTCCTGGGATTGTAGTGAATTAAAGTTAGCAAATGTTTGTATCTGCATCTTCTACTGCATTCAATTTCTCTGTGTGTGTGTGTGTGTGTGTATGCACGCACATGCATGTGGAAGTCAGAGGACAACTTGTAGGAGTCAGTTCTCTCCTCCCAGCATGTGGGCTCCGGGGTCAGTAATCAGGTAGAGGCTAAGCTGCAAACACATTCACTGTTTGAACTACCTCACCTGCCCCATCTTTGCTTGTCCATCTTTGCTCTACGGGAAACAGTGTGGTTTGAGATAAAGAGATCAGGGTTAGGAGTGACAGCAGACAGGTAGGTAGGGAGCCAGTTAGAGGGGTCAAGTGAGAGTTATGTCCTGTCTATAGTCGAGAACCTGAGATTGTGGGAAACATAGGTGCACATCCAGAGCCACATGGGCCACCCTCAACCCACGGCCAGGCTCCAGGGCGAAGCTGCTGATGCTCACCTGAAGTTTGCTCTTCCGCTGAAGAAGGCTGTTGTGCAGTAGGTCTCTGTCCCTCACAGAACTTGTCACCTGATCCAGGAGGGTGGCTGCTCTCTCCTGGCCAAAGATGCTGCCCAGCAGGTCCGTCTTCAGCTGCAGCATCCCCAGCTGCTCTTTCAGGCGGGAGCTTTCCGTTAGGGCAGCCTGTGAGAGACAAAGTATCCATGCACCTCAGACAGCCAGGGATGCACCTTTTTCTATGTTGGTCGCACAGGAGAGGGGACTCTGCAGGCATCTGAGGGCTAATACAGAGGAAGCCAACTTGCAGGAGTGCATTGGGAGGCCCTGAATTTTATGATCCATGGGGTTTTTATTTTGTTTTTGTTTTTTACCTGCCCATCCTCCGTGCATCTCATTACCAGGTAATAGTCTGTCCCCTTTCCTGTCTCAGAAACGCATGTCTGCTCATCATTACCAGCAGCAGCAGTGGCAGACGCTCAGCCTCTCTCACCTGGACCACAGCTCCTGTTTGTCTATTTCTTCCAAGCCAGCATGCCCCCAAGGTGACCCTCCACACCTCGCCAACTTGCTCCTCTATGCCTGTACACAGTGACCCTCCATCACCAACGGGACCTTCTGACATCCTGAAAACATAGCTCTTGGGCCCCTGGGCTGCTTCCACCAATAACAAGAGGCAAGTGGATCTCAGGTAAGTTCTTGGCTAGCCTGATCTACAGAGTGAGTTCTAGACTAGCAATGCCGACAAAGGGAGACCCTGTCCCAAAAAGCTAAATAAGACAGATAATTAGGGAGAGATTAAGGTTGGGGAGATGGCTCAACAATTGAAGTGCTTGCTGAACAAGCCTGAGGGACCTGAGTTTGAATCCCAAGAAAGCCGAATAAATGCTGGGTGGGCATGGTGGGACAACTGTAATTTCAGTTTATGGAGGCAGAGGTGGCAGGGGATCCCTAAAGCAGGATGGCTAACAAGACCAGTCACACCCGTGAGCTCTGTGTCTAGTAAATAATGTGGAAGTGTAACCAAGGACGATTCCCAGCACCAACCTTGGGCTCACACACGTGCAAGCTCCAAGCTGCAGGCTGAGCAGCATGCTCCAGGGGGTGGGGAGGTGGTGATGGGGGGACGTGGCCAAACCTGGTTAAAGATTCTCCCAGCAACACCCAATAGACCAGCAAGGGTGAGGGGTAAACTGTCCGATGTGCTGATGGAGGCCCTGTGCCTTATGGGATGGTGGGTGGTTTTTGTTTAATTCTCCTGGAATCTTTACCGTCTCTGGGTAACAGGTTTATTTTTATAATCAGAACAAAAACTATCAAATGAGGTTGACACCCAGCACATTTTCATGCCTCCCTCACTGCTCTGTATGTCTGAGCAGCTCATGGACTGAGAGCTCAGTGGTGACATGCAGGGTTTATGAGCCGATGAAAACCCTAGTGTTGAGGGACTCTGGGGCAGATGCTGCCAAATGCTCTTCTTCCAATTCCTCTTTCCCCAGAAAGCCAACATTTGTTTTGGAAGCAAAGTGCCCAATTGAAGGCTTAGCATTATCAGTGTTGCTGGTACAGCAACCATGACAACTTCATCATCTTCAGCCAGGCGCTGGTCAAAGGATGGTCACATGACCTACCTGACCAATGAGATAAAAGGTTTCCAGAAAGGCTTGCCCTCCTAACTGGCAGCAAAGAGGTGATGGAGAAAGCCCTTGGCCGCTATGCAGTTCCCACCAATAACAAGTACCGCTTGCTACAAAATATTGTAACAAATACTTTGTCAGCTAAGACAGACAAAGAAAGAAACGTGGGGGGCCAGAAACGTGGGGGCCAGAAATGTGGGGGCCAGAAAACGTGGGGGCCAGAAAGAGACGTGGCTTGGAACTAGAAGAGCCTGAACTCCAGATGACATTGTTGAGCCACAACACTGACCTGATCAACTCTGTATTTGAAGGTCCCACGGGCCAGGCTGCTACAGCAGACCCAGGAAAGACAACAGCTTGCTACACTGTTCTCTTGTAGAACTCTTATTACTCTTGGGAACTCCAAGGGAGACAAAATTGCATGAAAGTCATACCAGGCGTTGCCTCTCCCTGGGGACTAAGGGTCTGCTGAGACCCCACCCACTGGACCAGTGGCCTCCCTACAGAGCCTGGTTACCTCAATCTGGGGTAGAAAGGTGTGAATGGAGGCCAGGTCGGGCAGGCTGGTGGTGATATCCAGGAGCCTCTGGGCCAGGGCCTTCCACAGCTGCAGGTCATTGAGGGGCCGCTGGAAACGCTGCCACAGCTCTGCCCTGGTCACATTGTGGAGCCTGGCATTCTTCCCCTTCATACTGCCAGGGCAGCACAGGGCACAGATCCAGAGAGGAGAGAGCGAGGTTAGTCCAGGGTTAAGGCCTCTGCCCAGGCTTCCAGGGCAGGGGTTGCCCCCCTAACACATGGGCTGTCACGAGTGTGTATGGATACATGCTTAGGAATTACGTGGGAAAAAAAAAAAAAAGGAATTACATGGGAACTTGTAAGCCCTGAGGCAGAACCGAATGAGAAGCCCACATGCCTGGGGTCTACCTGAGGACAGACCCTGGGCTCCCTCAGGCATGTGGGCCCTCAAGGAAATGAGTCTGCAGCCTCTGAAAGGGTGGGAGTCTAGAGGCAGCAGAGCAGCGGGGCCTTGCATGGCTTGATGCTGTCAGCCTCTTTTTCCTCATCTGGAGAATGGAGGGATAGAACGCTTCCAGAATGCCTAATCCAGAATGTCCTTCACGCTGCTCCCAGAAATATTCACACTCCTGGTGGCTTCCTCTAGGAACACTTCCTCTGGAAGACTGCCCTTCCCACTTAGACTCCAACAAGAGCTTAATCCACATTTTAAAAGGAAAGGTCATTTAATAAACGATGAGGACGTTAGTCTGGGTCCCAGAACTACATTGAGCCTGAGGATATCCTGGAAGAAAGTGCTGCAGAATGAGCTAGCCTGTGGACATCCCCCCCCCCCCGCCACACACACCCCCAGTGAAGACACTAAAGGAGGTGAGACACCATCAGGTGGCGCGCCTATGCCCACTCTGAAGAAGTCCCCCACCATCAGGCAGCGGTACAGATGTTCTAAAGCGATGCTATTGGGAGAAATGGGCTGGTTTTAGGATGCCTCCTTAGCAAAGATAGGTGAGCACCTATCTTTGTCCAGTGCTCACTTCGGCTGGCGGGGGGGGGGGGGGGGGGGGGCTTACTCTATGTGTTGCTGAGCTCAACTGGGCCCATGGGCAGAGATAAGCAGTAGCTGTGCTGAAGATGCGCTCTAATACTTAAGTCTCAGCATGGCCAGAGGCAGAGGAGTGGTGCTTACTTCCACAGCAGCCGCCCCCATGGCAGTGCATGGTGAAGCTCTCCCAGTGCTCGGGCCATGAAAAGACTCAGCAGAGGTGGGCGAATGAGCCTCCAAGCCAGCAAAGAGCAAAGCTCAGACCTCTTTCTGAGAGCCGAATGTGACGATAACGAGAAGCTAGAGTAGACACTTGCCATCCCCAGACAGCAAGCCCACCCTCCGCGCACAGGGTGCCAAGTATCCAGCACCCTGGGTCTCACCCACCCTCAGTCCTGCCCGCCCGACTTCAGCCTCCCTGGGTACCTTTGGTATTCCTGAATGGCGGCTACTACGCTGTCAGAGAGGGACTGCAGGTCCGGGAAGGTGACAAGTTTCTTCAGTTGAGTTTGTAACCGGTCTACACGGGGTTCCTCTGAAGCCAGTGCAACTCGAGTCCCCTGCAAGATGACATCCGGGGGACTAGTGAGGCTCCTTAGGGGGATTATGCAGGGCTGAGTAGAGGCCAGTGACTGGCCAGGGTGGAGGACCTTGTCACTAAAGGCATAGACTGGGGTGGGGGTGGGGTCTTACCTTTAGGCTCAGCCCCTGCTCCCCAACCTGCAGTTTAACCTTCCCTGTAGCTGCCTGGCTGGACTCGGTGTCATCTTCCTCATAGTGACAGTGACAAATATTAGCTTCATTTTACTGTAGCTGCTCCCACTGACTACAGCCTTTCCCTCTGGCTCTGGGAGACCGACCTGGGTTCAATCCCCAGCACTGACATAAAAGTTGACTAAGAAGAACAAAGCTCCAACAGAAAGGATTTAGGAAAGTGGTCCATTCGTTAGCAAGCCAGACTCACCACATGAAAAGACAGTACTTTTTAAATATCTTCATTTTTAGGTGGAAGGCACTTTCTCTGGTCTTCCTGTCAATATTCCCAAATCACATACTCCTGAAGTTAAACCATTCCCCCAAGGCTGTCCAGAGTGAAGGAGAGGAATCTGTCTGAAACTATACAGTCTGGCCCCACCATCTCCATGCTCAACCACTGCACCGAGCTCTGACTCAGACTAAAGCAGGTGGCCCTTGAGGATAAACGGTCCATTCTGCAGAAAGATGCAGTGTGTGACCTGGCCTGCTGGGAGGCTGGATGAAAAAGCCCTCGAATGCATAAAGGATGGAGAGAAAGCCTTAGCACCATGGGGGGGGGGGGGGCAGAAGGGAGATCGAGAGGGGGATGGGGTGACGCCTTTTTATAGGTATTTCCTTTAATGACTCCCCCACCATTTGAGGTGCAAAGGAAAGAAACTGGAACTTCATGCAAGCTAGGCAAGTTCTACCACTGACAGAATCCTGATACTGAAGGTAAAGTAAGAGGTTGGGGAGGGTCAGGAATTTTTATCTAAAAACTGTCTGTAAGTCAGGCCTCCTGCTGTGGTTTGGGCGGTGAGACCGCAGTGCTGTGAGCTTTTAGGAGGACCAGGGGGAGGGACCCAGGGGGAGGAGCCTAGGGGAGGAGCCCAGGGGAGGAACCCAGGGGAGGGGCCCAGGAGGAGGAGCCTGGGGGAGGAGCCTGGGGGGGCTAAGGGGGAGGAGCCGGCGGAGCTCGGGGAGGAACCCAGGGGAAGAAGCCTAGAGGAGGGGCCCAGAGGGAGGAGCCCAGGGGGAGAAGCCTAGGGGAGGGGCCCAGAGGGAGGAGCCCAGGGGGAAGTCCTTAGGTCCTTGGAACTGTGCCATTGAAGGAGTTCATAGGGCCTGCTTGTCTTGTCTTCCTGACTGGCCCTGCTTTCTGGCTTATGAGGTGAGCATATGTGTGATGTGCCAGAGACTGTTACCCTAACACGTTATCCCTGCCTGAGGCCCAAAGAAATGCAGCCACTGGATCTCAAATGGCACCTCCAGAACATGTGGCACACAAGCTTTCCTCTTCATAAGTTGGTTGCCACAGTTATTTTGTTACAGTACCATGAAGGTGACTAAGACTTCCTGAGTAGGTAGGAGCCCACACTGCTTTCCCTAAATGGGGGGGGAGGGGTCTTGCTCTACCTCCCCAGATCCTGTCCCATGTCTTCTTACTATCTCTCCACCATGAGCTTCTATCCACCTCTATCCTTTCTACTTCCTGGCCAGAATATCAATTTGCATGCTGCTGCTGAGGAGTGAGAGTTTCAACCCATGCCTGGATGTCCTAGGTCCCTTGGGTCTTAATCAGCCACCAACTTACTATGTCCCTTTAGGGATTGCAAGAGGGAAAAGATAAATATTTCAGGCCTCAGTTTCTTCTTTTGGGAAATAGGAAGAAACACCTGCTTTCTCTGTGACCCTTTCAGGAAACTCAGGTGCTGAAGAATGGAGCGTACCAGAGAGATGCAAGGTCTCTCTCTGATTGTGATTCTACGATACAGAGTAACTCTAGTAACCCGAGGCCCAGCACACCCCTGTACTTACCGAGAACAGCCTCCACTGGGCCACCAGCTCATCCTCTGTGGCTGTCTTCACCTTGGGCTCTAAGCCCTCCTGAGCCAGCCTCTGAAGGACTTTCTTGAACTCTCCCAGTTCTGCCTCCAGTTGCTGGATCTGCTGCTCACAGGCCCCCTTGGACTGGAGCAGGCCCCGCAGCCTCCCATCCTCCTCTTTCCAGAGGACTCTCAGCTTCTCCAGGACAGCCTGCATCTCCTCCAGCTCCCCTGAGATCTTCTCTGCACCCAGAGGAGAGGTGTTCTGAATGACACCCACAGCCTGCTCCTCCAACCTGTTCAAAGACTCCTCACCCCTAGGGAAATCCTTGGCGATGTCCTGGTGAGGGTGATGGGGAGACAGCAGGAGAGCAAAAGTTAGCTGTGCTCGAAGAGCAGACCTGGGGACCATCCCAAGGGTGACTGTCTGCCCTAGGTAACATGGACTTGTGAGATAGGAATGTCCCTTCCTGTCTCTTCCAAGCTACTGAGTGCTTATAGGAGAGCATCTCTGTTATGTGTATCTGTCTTCAACTCTGTCTAGAATCTGCTTCTTTAAAACAAACCAGCCCAAAGCCATCAGCAAGATATGCCATGGATCCACAAAGAATCATGGGGCACCAAGCCTCACTCTGTGTGCGGATATCTACTTAGAGTTTAGATGCGTGTCTATGTTTTTTGCTACATCTGTATAAGTATGTGAAGAATGTTGTGTGTGGCTTATGTATGTAGCTTAGGTTGGCCACAATATATTGCTAAGGATGGCCTTAAACTTCTGATCTTCCGAGCATCCCAGGTATACATAACCACACCTGGCTTTTTTGTTTTTATATTAATTACAATAGTGCTGGCTTCCCCCTTGACAACAGTGATTCAAGTCTTCTTTTCTTTCCTTTCTGTGACAGGATATGATTATAGGTATACATAAATATTTATATTTATCTTTTCCAAACTGTCCCCAAAGTTTCAATCATTCTAATACCTTAAATTTCCAAGCTTTGGGCTGCCAGTTGGACACTCCCACCTGACTCTCAGCTTTCTTTCTAAATAATATTCATCAACTTCTTCAAAGGTAAGTTGAATTCATTATAAACTAATTAACCATGCAGGGAGAGCCAAGAAATGGCTCTTGAATTGCTGGCGATAACTTGCCGTCTGGTCCAAAGGAAACTCCAATTCCCCAGACTCCAATAGGTAGACCAAATATCCAAAGATAAGCTCAACCTGGACCATATCCTCCTGACAGCCAGTCTATCCCTACTGTTCTCTGTTCCTGATCACCTGCTTTTTTCCTTTCCCATGTAGACAGCCCTGGCCATGTCCAGTCTGCTGGCCATGGTCAGTCTGCTTCTTTCTCTCTCTGTTCTGGATTCTTCCAGATGCTTCTGGCTGTTTTTTTCTCTCTCAATAAAAACCTTCCCTTAGCCATACCATCCCATAGAGCAGCCATGTCTGCAGTTTCTTTACTGCACCCCCACCTTGCATACATCTGGAGCCAAAACTCTTGCACACACTCACAAGGTGCAGGATCCAGACACTCCCCCAAGGCCATGTGGTGTGAAAGGAGACCTGATCCCACTTCTCCTGGCCACAGCAGGGTGCCGCCCACCCACAGCTCTTCACCTTGAATGGGATGACTGTCCACTGTAGAGCTGCCCTGGCCACCATAGGGTCTGTCACTGCATTCCTATCCTCCATCATCTGGGAGGCAGGAGCAGCACCCACTCAGACTTGTGATGAATAGAAACCTCTCCTGACATGCCATGCACCCACATCTGAGACCCATGGGTCTAGACCAGGCTACTGGTATCCTGCGGGTCCGATCTGTCCCATCTGTCAGCTGTCACCCCAAGTGTTTTGTACTAGATCCTCTGATTCTCAGGAGTCTGTGCTATGAGTGTCTATGTCTGGTGTGAAAACCTATATTATTCCCACTTGTGACAGCATGAAGGTTCTCCCTCAGCAGGGCCCTAAGACAACCTAGCTGGGACACAGGGTCCCGGCTGGGTCCCAGGGGTGTACCTGCAGTGCAGAAAGGCGAAGCTCTGTGGCCAGTTTGCAGTTCCGCCCCAGGCAGCTGTGCACCTTCTCCACCACCGCCTTCAGCCACAGCTGGAAAGCGTTCACATCTTCCCGGTACTGTTCATGGTCCTGGGCCACCTGGGCCAGGAGGTCCACCCTGTGCTGTAGGGGGAAATGCCTGCCATGAGGGTCCCCAATCTGGTTAGGGGCCCAGTGCCTGAGGCTGGGAATAATAACCAGCTTGGCAGGCAGTGCGAGGGAATCTGTATGGATGCTGGAGACAGAAACAAACGCTGAAGACCCTCACATGCCAGCGCCTGGCCTGGTCAACCAGACAGCTGGCATTCTTTCCTGCCATGTCTGAGGAATGCCACTTGATAGGGTATGGGAACAGCATGAACAACGATAAGGACCAGAGACCACTGTCCCTCTGAGCCCTGACCCTGACCCTCGCTCGCCCTCTGAGAGCTGGGGTACTGCTAAGAGAGTTACAAGCACATTCCGTAAACCCACCCACAGGGGTCTCTCAGTTTTAGCTCAACTTGACCGACAAGGACTCTGAGGCTCGGAACAGGGAAGTGACATGCCCAAAGTCACCCAGCTAGGACAGCCAGAGCCCTGGGGATTCCAGGCTGTATAAGAAAGGCGGCTGAGCATGGCCTAGAGAGGAAGTCATAAAGCAAACCGGCGGCAGTATCTGTCTGCAGACTCTGTTCAGTTCCCGCCCTGACTTCCCTCGGACACTGATGTGGAAGAGCAAGCCAAATAAACACTCCCCAAAGAAACACTTTTGGTTAGAGCTTATAGCCTAGCAATAGAGGAGCGAGATAGGACAGAGGGAGTTTGCAGAGAAAGTCGAGGAAAAGGGCCAGAGGACTCTTCCAGTGCATGCCTTGTGTGTGGCTTAGGGCGCCCGTCAGCCATAACCAAGTTATCAGCCATCGCTCACAGGACACGTCCTCCTGAGAAGGTGCGTGCTGGAGCTAGAAAGAACCAGGACTCTCGTGGGGCCCAAGCTGAGATCCAGACAGCAAGCATGAGACTGCGCTCTCCATCCCTACATAGAGATGAGGTGGGACCTGGAAACTGGGGACCCCACACTGTTTCTATCAAGCCAAAGCTTTTGGCTTTGCCTGTCATGTGGCTTCTACTGCCAAGACTCAACATTCAGGAGCTACTTGCATTGCGACACATAAGCAACCACACGGCGTAGAGAAAACAGCTCTCTTCCCATCAAACCTTTCTTTACAGATTCCAAAGCTTGAACTCCGTGTCACATTTGTATGGAATAAAATAGTTAGCCTTGAAAATTCCCCTGCCCATTTAAACACCCAAAACCTGTTCTTAGCCCAACACCAAGCAGCCACAGGAGAGACCGGCCAGTGCAGCAGCCAAAGCTTGGTGACCTCAGCTCCTCCCTATGGAACAGGCCCTGTGTCTAGGAAGGCCCTGAGACCCTATGGGAAGCAGGGTCACAAGCCCTCCATTGAGGAGGGCAGGCGGGTGTTTCTGAAGCCTTCCCCATTCATCTGTGCTTGGTTCCCCTCCTTTGAGACACTGTTCACCAAAACTACACAATACTAGATCGTTAAAACTTTGCAATAGCAGCAAGCCTAAGAAAAATCTCCCCATTTTAGAGACGGGATAGCCAAGGCTTAGGACCAGGTCACTTAGGAAAGAGATGAGAATCTCAAGATAAAGATTGCCTACATCCCAAGGTAGAGCCTTGGCAGGGACCACCCCCTTCACAGAGTGAAGTGTGTGTGTGTGTGTGTGTGTGTGTGTGTGTGTCTGTGTCTGTGTGTGTTCATGAAGCTGGAATTATAGGCAGTTGTGAGCTGCCCAACATGGGTGATGGGAAACAAACTCAGATCCTCTGTAAGAGTAGCTACCCTTACACTACGCTGAACTCCTGAGTAAGTGGGAGGCCTCTTCCATCCCTTCCGTGGTTCCACTTTCTGTGGTATGGTTTGCACACACAGTTCTCTCCAATCCCAGAAAGGCTCATGCCAGTTTGCCAGGAACCTCAGAGGTGGAGCCTGATGTTGAAGGTGATAGGGGTGGGGGGTGGGGCCTCCTCCCAGGAATGAATGGTGGGTAGCTCAGCCTGTGTGAATGATGAGGTGCTAGCACTCAGAAAAGTCCAGAGTAAATAAAAATCCCCATGATTAGGAGCAGGCGCTAGCTAGCAAGGAACAGCAGCAGGCAGGAATCCAGATTAGCTGAGTGCCAGGCACAACGGCCATTTCAAATCGAGCTCAGCCGGTGGGTGAGTGACAGGGTAAGGAATGGATGAGGGCTCCGCCTTTTCATTAAGCCAAACAATTAAACCATCTGCAGCAGGCAGAGTTGTCTGCAATGTCAAAACCCAAGCAATTAACAGGGTGGCTTGGATTTATGTCCCCTACAAAGGGCTGCAGAAAGTCAAGACCCATGGCCTGATGCCAGGCAGCCCTTTTCTATGGAAGAGGGCGGATGTTGCTGTTTGCCGCTTGCTTGCTTGCTGGGAAGCAATGGTTTCAAATCAAACAAGGAAGACACTCCCCGCACCAGCTGGCCTGCCTGCTCTTTCCTTCTGATGCTTTGGGAGGACAGGAGCACCTCTACACTGGACCTAGAAGCTTCTTCAGGCTTCAGGGGTGGTCCCAGAAGCCAAAGGGATTGCACCTGTCCCCACCTGTATCAGAGGCTTCACCGCCTCACATGTCTGGCATCTATAAAAAACAGATAGGTGGAGAGGTGGCTAAGCAGACAACCGAGACACATGGAAGAAGGAGAGAGGGCTTCGAGAGGCAGCTCAGTAGTACAGCATAGTGTAAGAGAGTAGCTACTCTTACAGAGGATCCGAGTTTGGTTCCCACCACCCATGTTGGGCAGCTCCCAACTCCCTATAATTCCAGTTTCATGAACACACACACATACACACACACACACACACACATCACAAGCGTGATGCCACTTGGGCCAAGCTACTTCTGGTTTTTCCAAGCCAGCTGGCCAGTCCCCTTAAACAGTCCCTCTAAGTCCTCTGGGGTCCCAGACCAGCAAAGAAAATCAAGGGTTCCCAGGCTTCAGCCAGCAGCTAGAAGGTAAAAACAATCCACTCTGCAGAACTCAGTCCCCTCATGCCTCCATACCTTTCTTCCATGTTGGGGTTGAGCTGACAGCTAGACCAGAAAGGCTAGCTCCTCCCCACAGCCTTGCTGGTCCAGTCATGGAGGCTAAGTGGCCATACACCCAGCTAATGGAAAACCCTCCCTCCTCCAGGAGCCCCAAGTCCCCTCTCTGCACTGATGTGTAGTGACAATTTTGGTTTCTTTAAAACAACTCAAATAGGAATGGGCATCTGTTTTAATCCCAGGTGTGGGATATGGGGCTGTTTCAGACTGTCCACAGCAGCTGACTGTGATTTGCCTCGTGCTTCAGCAGGGGTGTGATTTTGCCAGCTGCAGATAGTTTCTGCAATTGTGTGGTTTGGAATTCTGGGGACTTTTCAGAGGGTGTATAATGCTACGGCCCTGAGAGCTAAGGGGTTGTTGGTATTGGATAGTTGGTTGGGGTTTGTTAAGTAGTCATGCACGAAGGAGAAAGAGAAGGAGAAGAAGGAGAAGAAATTAGGTATTCTGACAGCAAAGACCAAACTTGCCCCAAGGAACTGGACACCCCCAGTTAGCAGGAAGTAGTCTAATGATAATGTCTCCCCCTTACCCTTCTATCTTTTTGTCTCTCCTATCTGGTGTTAGAGGGTAGAGAAGGGTGGAAGAATGAAGAACCCACAAAATAGGAAAAAGACCATGATGATGCAGAGAAGCAATCACACCCCAACCTACCCCTCTCCCTACCGATGCACTCAGGTATGATGACAGCTCCAGGATCCAAGTCTACCCTGAAAATCACCCAGAACAGTGGGTCATGATGCCTTTGGGGGATCGAATGACACTTTCAAAGGGGCCACCTAAGACCATCATCACTGAGAACAATTAAATAAGTGAATTCCCTCCCACAACACCAGCAGGAATATGGGAAAGAGAGACAATCCTTTAGAACGGCAGGCCACAGCACACCACACCACAGCAAGGGACACTTTGCTGCAGAGGTAGAACACTGTGACCACCAGCCTGAAGAGTACAGAGCATCTGGGTCTTGGGTGCTGGGTCTGGGTCTCTTCCTTCAGACTGTAAGAGGAATGATGGCTTTCGTGCCCAGAAGGAGCAGAGACCCTGCAGAGAGACAGAGCCCTGGAGAGCCGACTCTAGTCCTCAGCACTGTGGGAGCACACTCTTCCACAAACACAATATGGGAGAGAACAGTTACCTAAGACAGATAGATAGATAGATAGATAGATAGATAGATAGATAGATAGATAGATAGGCAGACAGATAGTAGGTGGGTAGGTAGGTAGATAGATAGACAGACAGACAGACAGATAGACAGATAGGCAACAAACAAATCCAGCCATCTTGCAAAACATGGAACCAAGAGTTTAATGGCATCAATTTGTGTCAGGGTTCAGGTTCTGAAAACAGTCACATCTGGGTATGGTGACGCACACTTTGAATCTCAGCACTCAGGAGGCAGAGGCAGGTGCATCTCTGTGTGGGAAGCCAGCCTGATGTACACAGTGAGTTCCAGGCTGGTCACACTCAGGAGGCAGAGGCGGGTAGATCTCTGTGTATGGGAAGTCAGCCTGATGTACAGTGAGTGCCAGGCCGGTCACTACACAGTGAAACCCTGTCTCAAAAACAAACAAGCACACTCACTTCAGGAAACCTCAAGCTAGCCTAGTGACAGAGAAATGGACCATGAAGGTCAGTTCCCAGGGTGCCTGGCTGAAGCAAACACACATGTGCTAAGGATAGGTTCAGCCATGGGGATGCACACTATGCCCTGATGGGATGAGCTCAGGTGAGCCACAGGGAAGCAATCCACCCATGCAGGAGACACAATGCCACTGAGTGTCCACCCCCACTGCCTCTGCTGTTAGACATATATTCTTTTTGGTTTGTTTTTGTTTTTTCGAGACAGGGTTTCTCTGTATAGCCCTGGCTGTCCTGGAACTCACTCTGTAGACCAGGCCGGCCTCCAACTCAGAAATCCGCCTGCCTCTGCTTCCCAAGTGCTGGGATTAAAGGCATGTGCCACCACCGCTCAGCTAGACATATATTCTTTTTTTTTTTTTAAGATTTATTTATTATTATACATAAGTACACTGTCACTGTCTTCAGACGCACCA
>JADRCD010216579.1:7561-19339 GCA_019843815.1 Montemys delectorum
ATATATATATATATATATATATATATATATATATATATTTCAAGTTAAGTGTTTTTAGGGGATTTCTGAGTGTGGTTCTTGTACTTGAAGCAGCTGTGGTTATAGATTCAAAATGAGATATAAACACATGTCCCTATCCCTGATCAAGAAGCCATTTCCAATTGTTAACCACTTGTAAATGGAAGTTCAGCTTTCCCCATATTGCCTCACTGGGGAAATCAATTACTCTTAACAGAGATGTTTATTTTTATTATGGTTTGTTTATTTATTCATTTGTTTATTATTATTTATGTTTCTTTCTTTACCCTATAGATTATATTATGGATTCCAGTTTAATGTTTTTATGAGATTTCTGAGTTTGTGAACCTATGGGATCCTAAGTGTACATCAGTTTCTTGTGCTGTTTCTTGGTCTCACTGAGTGAGCAGCCTCATATTTGCTATGCAATACAACTGATCACCTATAAATTCCAAGTCAATAGCAACACTAAATAGACTCAGTGTGCTGTGTTTATTATTTCATGTATTTTTATATTTGTAGCAATGATAATAAAATAAAAGGTGGCCATCAATTTAATAAAGAATTAGAGTGTTACATGGGAAGAGTTGGAGGGAAGAAAGGAAAAAAATGAAGAATAAGATAATTATATTTTAACTAAAATAAAGTAATTAAATTGTGTGTGAGAAGTGTGTGTGTGTGTGTGTGTGTGTGTGTGTGTGTGTGTGTGTACATGTGTTTCAAACCATTATGATCTTAAAATTGTAGTTTGGTCTTTGAATGGTTAATTTATATAAGTGTACTGAATTTCCTCATCTGTTCCAGATGATAAAATTAAGAACCAAGATCGCTCTTAAAAGTTTAAATCAGCACTTTCATGGGCTGTTACTTTCACAAATACATGACTGTGAGACACAGTGCTCTTGTCGGCTTCTGTGAGCTCATCTATTTTTATGCCACAATCACTATCTTCCTAATCAGGGTCTTGCCAGTAGTGTGCTCAGACTTATGTCTGAATTCAAATATAATAGTATTCAGAGCTTTGCAACCACATCTTATCAAAAAGGGCATGCTAATTTACTAGTTTCTCTAGAGTGCAGAGAGGCATTTCTGTATAGGAGCAACCTACTTGCTAAAATGAACTTCATACCATTGTCTTGTTGGCTGCTTATAAAATGACAGGATTTTGGTTGCAACAAACATGATTAAAAAAACTTGATTACAATAATGCAAGTTCTTTTTTCTTTTATTAGATATTTTCTTTATTTACAATATCTCCTTTCCCAGATTCCCCTCCAAAAAAAAAAAAAAAAAAAAAAAAAAAAAAAAAAAAAAAAAAAAAAAAGAAAAGAAAAGAAAAGAAAAGAAAAGAAAAAACAAGAAATTAAACAAACCCCTGTTCCCTCCCCCCTCCCCCTGCTCACCAACCCACACCCTCCTGCTTACTGGCCCTGGCATTCCCCTACACTGGGGCATAGAACCTTTACAGAGACAAGGGCCTCTCCTCCCATTGATGAATGACTTGGCCATCCTTTGTTTTACATATGCTTCTGGAGCCATTAGTCACACCATGTGTACTCTTGGGTTGGTGTTTTAGTCCCTAGGAGCTTTGAGGGTATTACTTAGTTCATATTGTTGTTCGTCCTAACGGGCTGCAAAACCTTCAGCCCCTTGGGTCCTTTCTCTAGCACCTTCATTGCCCTGTACTCAGTTCAATGGATGGCTGTAAGCCTCTACTTCTGTATTAGTCAGGTACTGTTAGAGCCTCTCAGGAGACAGTTATGTCAGGCTCCTGTCAGCCAGCACTTGCTGGCATCCACAATAGTGTCTAGATTTGATAATTGAATATGGGAAGTATTCCCAGATGGAGCAGTCTCTGAATTGTTCTTTCTTTAGTCTCTGCTCCATAGTTAGTCTCTACAACTCCTTCCATGAGTTCCCCCTTTTAAGAAGTAATGAAGTATCCACACTTTGGTGTTCCTTCTTCTTGAGTTTTTTTGTAGTTTGTGGTTTGTACTTTGTGTATTCCTATCTTCTGGGCTAATATTCACTTATCAGAGAATGCATACCATGTATGCTCTTTTGAGATTGGGTTACCTCGCTCAGGATGATATTCTCCAGATCTATCCATTTCCCCAAGAATTTCATAAATTCATTGTTTTTAATAGCTGAGTAGTACTCCATTGTGTAGATGTATCACATTTTCTGTATCCATTCCTCTGTTGAGGGACATCTGGGTTGTTTCTAGTTTCTGGCTATTATAAATAAGGCTGCTACGAACACGGTGGAGTATGTTTCCTTATTACATGTTGGAGCATCTTCTGGTTATATGCCCAGGAGTGGTATAGCTGGGTCCTCTTTTAGTACTATATCCAATTTCAGGAGGAACCACCACACTGATTTCCAGAGTGATTGTACCAGCTTGCAATCCCACCATCAATGAAGGAGTGTTTCTCTTTCTCCAAACCTCTCCAGCATCTGCTGTCATCTGAGTTTTTATCCTAGCCATTCTGACTGATGTGAGGTGGAATCTCAGGGTTGTTTTGATTTGCATTTCCCTGATGACTAAGGATGTAGAACATTTCTTTAGGTGCTTCTCAGCCATGAGGTATTTGTCAGTTGAGAATTCTTTATTTAGCTTTGTACCCCATGAACAGAACACCAGTAGCTTATTCTCTAAGCTCAAGAATTGACAAATGGGACCTAATAAAATTGCAAAGCTTCTGTAAGGCAAAAGACACTGTCAATAGGACAAAACGGCAACCAACAAGTTGAGAAAAGATCTTTACCAATCCTATATCTGATAGAGGGCTAATATCTAATATACACAAAAAACTCAAGAAGTTAGACTCCAAAGAACCAAATAACTCTATCATGCAAGTTCTTAATCATGACAAAATAGCAGAAATTAAAAATATAGCTTAAGGAACAGCAAGTAGATTAAAAAAATTATTAGCTAGTAGGCATGATAATCTGACTTGTTTTACTAATAATTTTATCACAAACAAAAAAACAAAAACAGTTGGCAGTGATAATTTTAAATAATTTGTCTTTTCATATGCTATATCTTTTTTGTCCAATTTTTAAACCAAGTAAAAAAATAAAACAGTTATAGTTAATTATGAATTTTTTACTGTATTACCTATCATTTTTGAAATGCCAATTGTGGTAGTCAGAGAGAATCATCCATGCTAAGGGATCTCATTTGCAACAACTTTTTCATTATATTCATTGAGAATACAATTCACAATCAAAATGTTTATTACAGTATAAAGGAACATTACATTTTAATACATTCAAACCAATAAATGTATTGTGGTAGTGAAACAATGAAACATAAAGAACTACACAGCTATTGGCAATCACTTGAAGATTAATTGCTATTGGTAGGAAATATATTCAATGTACAAAACCATATAATTTTAGATGGTTTTATGTGTTTCAAGAGCACTAAAAAAACCTAGTTTTTAGTCAGATAACAAATACCAATAGGTAATTAATAAAAATCAAGCTGATCTATTCTCACATATTTATCATATGAGATCTAAGTACTTTATTTAATCTGATGTAAATTTAAATACAATTTCATCTTAACTAAATTTCTCATTGTTATACACATCTCTCTGAATTTTAATATGTGTAACAATTTATATCATTTTACTTTTAAATTTTTCTTCCTAATATAATTTTCTGCTTTATAATATTACCAGGTAAAGCATTTTGTTGGCTTTTTATGATTTTTGGTAATATAGTGTATCCTCTACACTTCTTTCTCCCTGATGATTATTAGAAGAATAATACTTTTGTCCTTATTACAACTGATTGCTGATCTTAACTATTTTTGCTATCTTTAACAGTATGTGATCACTTGTTAAATAATGATTTCAATTCATAGAAGATCCTGAACTCTCAGAATAAAGAAAAAGAATAAAATTCTATTATCCAATCATAATTACATGAAAATAACATTTCTTTCTGGTTTATTCAAGTACACTGAACCCTCCATTGTTAATAGCTTGATGAATTAAAACATCAAGAATATTTCTCAGGATGGGGAAATCCCTAAGGAGCTGATAGATCTTGTGTGTCACAGTAAATACCCTTTGTTTATGTACAGACACATGCCATTTCTTGCTTTCCTAGAACTTTCAGCTGTGTTACTCACATGCAATCTCTCTAATATTGAATATACTGACTCAGAGCTACTTCCTTGTCTTTCTGAACTTTGTGCATTGTGTCCTAGTATTTTGGATATTTTTTTCTTCTAATTTGGATTCAGTTCTAGAAAGCATTCAGTTTCCTTCATGACTTCCATCTTTCCTTAGTTTTCATTCAGTAGTGAGTTATTTAGTTTAATTTCTTCTGTTTTTGTTGATGTTGTTATCCAGCTTTAACCCAGGCTTGTCAGATAAGATGCAGGGTGGTATTTCAATTTTCTTATGTCTATTGAGGCTGGGTTTTGTTGGTTTGCTTTTTGTGTTTGCTTATTTGGATTATTTTGACCTAATATGTGGTCATATTTTTGAGAAAATTCTATTAGATACTGAGATTCTTTAGTGTCTGGATGATATATACTGTAGATATTAGCTATGTCTAAATGATTTGTTATATTATATCTCTAGTGTCTCCTTGGTATTTTTCTGAATATGTGCTTATTGGCAAGAGTTGGGTCTTAAAGTCTCATGTTATCACTGTGTGTGCAACAATATGTGATATTTAGTGTTAGTAGTGTCTCTGTTATAAAGTTGAATCTCCTTGTGTTTGGTGCATAATTGTTTATAATGTAATTCCTCTTGGTGGATTTATCCTTTGTTGAGTGCGCAGTGGTTCATGCAGAGACACATAATTGGTCAAAGAACTAAAAGACATTAACTTTAAGGGTTCAGCTTTGTATGAACTATCTATATTGCCTTCTTCCTTCCAAGACTCAGGAAATATGTATGTGTAGTAGGTAGAAAGAACAAAAGGACTATAATTTACTAAATTCTAGGCTAGGCATAACTATCGCATAAATTAGTTACCTTACACTATCTGCAGAAGACCTATTGAAGATCTATGGAGTAAAAAAAAAAAAAATCCAACAAGAATACTACATGGGTTCCAATGGCCTCACTCTATGTAGGACTGGTATAGAGAGTTAGAGAGTCACTTCTCTTTGGGCAAAATCATGGATTAACCATGCTCTAGTGCATAACCCCTCATCCATGCACAGATGGAAAATGCTAATTAGATTTAAATTGTTAATAACAACACAAAGAAGTATTTCTTAAATAATTTTTAATTAATAGCAACAAAAAGAAGAGTTATGAGGAGATATTTAAGGGGAGGGACTATGGGGGACTGATGACCTTAATGATGAAAGGATAACATCAAACTAAATTATGTTAATATAAAGATTTTTTCCACTGAATAAAAGAAACAAATGTTATTTTAAAAACATTTAAATAATGTTTTTAAAGGTCCCTCGGGACTCAAAGGGAGGGACCTAAGAAGAATGCCCAATAACAGGGAGAGTGAACTTATAGAATCCACCTCCAATAGAAAGACAGGGCATCAAATGAGGGAGGGGGTTGCCATCCCACAGTCAATATTCTGACCCATAATTGTTCCTGTCTGAAAGAACTACAGAGATGAAAATGGAGAGGAGCCTGAGGAAAAGAAGACCCAGGGACATGCCCAATGTGAGATCCAGCTCAAAAGAAGGCTCCAAGGCCCGACACTATTACAGAGGCTATACAAAAAGGAGCCTATCATGACTGCCCTCCAAAAGGCCCAACAAGCTGCTGAGTCAAATGCAGATAATCTGCACCCAACCAATGCACAGAAGCTGCTGACTCCTGTGGTTGAATTAGGGAAAACCTGGAAGGAGCTGAGGAGGAGGGTGACCCTGTAGGAGGACCAGCAGTCTCAATTAATCTGAACCCCCGAGGTCTATCAAACACTTGAACACCAAACAGGCAGCATACACCAGCTGATATGAGGACCCCAACACATATACAGTAAAGGACTGTGGGGTCTGTGTTCAATCATACATGATACACCTAACCCTCAAGAGACTGGAGACCCTAGGGAGGTTAGAGGTCAGATGGAATGGGTGGTGGAGGTGAGGACATCTTCGTGGAGAAAGGGGGATGGAGAGGAGGTGGACAAGAAGAGGAGAATAAAACCTGGAGTGTAGAAATAAATAAATAAATAAATAAATAAATAAATAGTCATTCTAATAAAAAATCCTAATGTTAAATCATGAAGGTATTTAGTTTTAAATATAATTAGAAAATTTTATGACAATGAATTTGTGATTTATACTGTGATTTTATTTACATATCAAAAACAAAACCAAGGTAAAGTTAGATAAATTTGGCTAATTCAAAATTACATTGATACACATCAATGGGCTTAGTTTTGAAACAATTCTATGTAGAGTTGGATGAAGTAGTTGTAAAAATATAAAAATCTAGAATACAGAGAGAGGTTTTTCAATCCCCAAATAAATATAATAGCTGAGATAAACTGTCAGTAAGAGTAGTCATATTAATACTGAAATATTTTAATAATCCTAAATTTTCAGTAGTTACTCAAGTAAGATCTGAAAGTTGTCCTTTAATTTTACCTTTAGTATAAATTTTTAACATTCTCAATTATTTTAATTCATTATTTATAAATGTATACTGTGTATATTTATTCAAATATAATTTATGAATGTCAAATATGTGGAGAGAAAGATGGATTTACTCATAATTTTTATCACAAATTAATTTATAAACACACATACATACATATATATTCTACATGAGCTAGCTTATGTAAAATAAAATATACTTTAATATATTTTATTAATATGTCCAGATATATTATACTCACAACATTAAACATCATTTAGTGTCATGAATGTTTATAAGAATTATATATGATGTATTCTAACAATTATGTGTATTATAAAAGTACTAACAACCGTCTACCTTCATGTTCACTTGTTGACTAATAATTCTGGAGGTGATATGAGAAAAAGGGAAGCTCTATTCACTGTTGGTGGGATTACAACTACTACAGACATTGTGGGAATCAATATATAGAATTCTCAAAAGGCTAAAATTAATTTACAATATAACCCTCTTAAACCATTTCTCAGTGTACGTCAAAGGACTTGACATCCTATTCCACAGAAACTTGCTTAATCATGATTATTGTTGCTCTATTCATAATAGCTAGGAAATGGAAACAATCTAAATATCCTTCAACAACAACAAATAATGGATAATGAAAGTAAAATATACATCCATTATGTGATACTATTCAATTGTGAAGAAAAATGAAATTGTAAACTTTGTAGGTAAATGAATAGGACTACAGTACATCACATGGGATGATGTAACCCAGACTTAGAAATACAAGTACCCATGTCGTTTTCTTCCAATGGATACTTGAAGGTTCATATTGTCATATGTGAGTTCATATCCAGGAGCAACTAGTGAAGCCAGGAAGATAAAGCAGAACCATTGCATCGGGACTGGTTGGACAGGCAACATAAGGGAGAAAGCAAGGTATGCATGTTCTGTTCAAAGAAATCAGAAAAGGGAAGGCTCTCCATAGAGAAGCGCGGGGCGGAAATACAAAAGACAGATGGAGGACAGTAAAGTAACAATAGGGTTTTCTGAAAACCTCACAAAGAAACCTAGGAAATCTCAAAAACAAACAAACAAAAAGCTCTAACATATACAACTCTGCATATGAATATACATACATAGATTTAGTTAACTTTTCTCATTGTATTGTAGAAGATGATTTAATATAACGCTTTTAAACATTATTGTACAAACACATCTGTACGTTTGCATTCTCAGTAGAGGAACGATCCATAGACTCATCCAGTCCTGTCTTCATAGTGTGACCAGCTTCTGGTTACTTAGCAAGTACAGTGTGGTGTCACATTACACTGCTAGCTCTCATTGTAATGGGAAACCACCGGAAAAAAAAAAAAACCCTAAAATTTTAAAATATGGTGGTAATATGTGCAGCAAGATAATTGCTGCTCAATAATGCAGAAAATAATGTCTGTCACTGGCATAAATTCTAGAGTAACACCTGAAGCACATTTTTTTGCCCTCTAATTTATTAGTGCAGTTTCCACATTATGCCATGCTTAAATAGCATTACGAAAATTGCTGGCTCCAAATATATAAAAATAGATTTAATTTACACCTGTGTTATATGCCTTGCATGTTTGCTTCTGTTTAGTATGGTTGAGAACATGGAGCTATGCAATTATCCTGTACTATCATTTTATAAGAACTCAAATTATATGGCAAAAGTTAACTCTTTCTGAAATTTAATTAAAAATCTGTGAGGATGAGATGAATTCAAAGTTCTATTTTGGCATATATTTTTGTTGTATTCATCGGCCAGGAGTTGTTCTTTCACACATAAATAGAAATAAAAGTTATTAAACTGAAATTCGGCATTAGAATTGCAAAATCAGTGCAGGTGAAGTTATGCTGGAGTGTTAATTTAAAGGTAAATTTCTTTAATATTGGTGATGTAGATAGCTCTTCTTTAATTTAACAGATTTTTCTTATTGATGGTGTGTATGTTGAGGTTATGCTTATATGCATATGTGGGCACATGTATCATACAGGTATCCAGAGGTCAGAGGACAATTTTATAAATTTGATTTTCTCCTTCTGCAATATAGATTCCAGAGATCAAACTTGTAGATACATCAGAATTGTTGGACAGTCTCTTACTCCTCCTGAGCTATATTGATGTCTCCATTTTAGTTAAGTACATAATTTTAAGAAAACGTTAAAAATGTGTTGTTTTGTCTTAGTGTTGCATTACCAAGGATAGGACTGATTCCATTGGTACTAGTCAGGAACATTAGGCAAAAGGCCTCTCATAGTAAATATCTTCAAATCTTCAAACTTTTGGACATTATAGTCTAGCTAGTCATTGGTAAATTTGTGATTTAGAAACTCTGCAGAATATGGAAAAAATTTTCTATATTGCTGCTTGATTATCAGGTATATTTAAAAGAATAGATGCTACAACGGTGCATTCATTGTAAAGTCAAGAGAATAGAATTTCTTTTCAGCAGGCACCTGTAAATGTATCCATAGGACAAGAAATGAATGGGCATTTACATTTGATAATTATAACCTGTTCTTATACTCTTGTCTTCAATTCTATCATCTGAAGGGTAAGCATGATTAGAACACTCTGCTTGTGCAGACTAGCTTTAAAGAAACCTATCAAATACGGTTATATTCCTTTTTTTTTTTTCTTGTTTTGTGGTTTTCTTTTCTTTTATTTTATTTTATTTATTTTTTTTTGTATTTTCTTTATTTACACGTACATTTTCCCCTTCCCATTTTCTCCTCCACAACAAACAAACAAACAAACAAACAAAAACAAGAACAAACCCCTTTTGCCTCCCCCCTCCCAATGCCTGTCCCCCCACCCTCTCCCACTTATTGGCCCTGGCATTCCCCTACACTGGGGCACAAAACCTTCGCAGCAGGTATATAGTAGAGGATTGCAAATTCGATCATCAATAGGAGTAAAGGTTATATTCCTTTTTAAGACATGTCACAGCTAATGTTGAAAGAGACCTCAATTTCCTTCTCTGTGTGGCATGCAAGAGGCATTTGATAATCTGAAAAGGCAGCATGTCAGATTCAGATAGAAATGTAAAATCTTACCCTCAAAAATTATGTCTTGACAATCACTGTTAACCTACATATTAAAGTATTGTTCATAGACACATTCTTTTCTACCCATAACCCAATTCTGGAATAATGACTCTGAGATTTAATTATCATTTATTAATAAATGACTAAGTCATAAGTTTGGGCTTTGTGACCAAGTAGATCATAACTTACATGACCCTTCTAATGTATGTATGTCACATGGCTGGATACTTTTCAGTTTCATAATCCATCTCCTCAGAGTCGAGGTGGCAGGTTTTTACTTCCTTAACAAACTACCAGAGTTCCTATGTCTTTTCCAGAACTCTCATCAGATTTTATTGACGTGTGAAGTTTCCACAAAGTACAAGAGTGATTTTTTTCTACTATATTGTTAATTTCTCCAGTATGTTGATATTAACACTTTAAGCTATTCAACATGAATGATGCATTCCATGGATTTCATTAAATAAAAATATTTACTGTGATGTTATTGTGGATATACCATTTTTCAATTACAGATACAGATAAAATTAATACAATTATTCAATAAAGCACACACACATATGTATACGTATATATATATATACATATATATATATGCACATACATACATACACACATATACATACTGTGCATGTGTGCATGCAGGTGTAACTCCATAGTGCAATCATTCCTAAGGAGACATCCAATATTCTGAGAGAGAGGGTCTCCCACAGTCAAGTAACTTATCAGGTAATCCAGGAGTCTCAACTTTCTGCCTGAGTATACATTCACAGCAGTGGTACTAAAATAACTTTCAACCTGGAATTTCTTTTTAATGTCATGGAGAACATTGTCCTTGTATGCAAGTGGTTTTCACTATGTGTATATGTATAGTTGTGTATAGGAAAAATACTACATATGTGTGTATGTATGTGTGTACATGTATGTGTTGATGTATATGTATATATTATACATGCATACATATGAATATATATGTATATATGTGTATATACATGCACATATGTATGTGTTTATGTATATGTATATATGTAAATATATATACATGCATATATATGAATGTTTTAATGAACAACTATAGTATTGTTACATGTATCTGGTCTTTATGATTAAATTAAGTAATACTATATAATAAGTAATATAAATGATGAAAACAAAAATATAACTGCCTTAACATCCTTAATAAGTTAACGGTATAGATGATTTAATGCTTTTGATCATGCAAGAAGAGAAAACTTAGTATTTCACCTTCCACCAAGTTGTTTTGACTTATTTGTCCTTGATATCCATAAACCATGTTGACCACAGAAATAAGTCAGACTTCACTTTGGTGAGGTGATTGATTTATGGTTTTTACCCTAAACTTTAATACCCAAAAGTGATTGTGTTGTCACAATAAAACATTCTCAGACCATCCCTCTCATCGAATGCCATATACCAATTGTTTATTTTTACAACAAAAGCCATTTAAAGTTTTGACTCCACTAATAACAGTTCTCTGAAAGAGTGAATTGAGGAAGATCCACCTTCAGCATTCACCGTGAAAACTATTATGATTTGAGAGATTGTCCTTTTTTTGAAGGCATGCTTTCTGCTTAGATATCATATAGCTATTATCACTGCACTGAGGAGAATGTAAATGGATAACACACTGAGCTTCAGTCTCAGTCTGGGCGGTCAAGGCAAAGGAGTAAATCCTCCCAGATAGTCTTAGCACAATCAGTGATCTCTACTGACAGGAGTATAATTCATCCTGGTTGTGCTCATCATATGCATATTCCTAAAGAAATACACCTTACTTTGACACTGTGGAAAGACAGAGATGAAAATTGAAAGCAAAAACTTTAAGACTCTCCTGTAATAGTTTTACAGCTAGTATATTTTTTAAAAAAAATTTGTAGTTCCCAATAATACTCAAAAACGGATTTTTCAAAAGTAATGGAATGGTAACTAACATCTGTCAGATTCTTTCTTTTCTCTTCAGCTTTGTTTAAGTTTGCACCACACTACTAACAAAAAACTCAAGACATAAATGTTCCACTTACAGATTTGTTTCTAAAGAGTTTCAATTTCTCAAATTAAAAAAAAAACCAGTTAT
>JADRCD010216579.1:19739-31746 GCA_019843815.1 Montemys delectorum
GAATTAGCTCTGTTAAGCAATGAGCAATTATAATAGTGGAAGCCTATTTTAATTTTACAGAAAACATAGAATGTTGAAATGAAGAATGTGCTGATGAATAGAAGCTGACGAAAGTCGACGTGAGGTGCATTCCATAAGCTATGTCTTCCACTGAGAAGGGGGCCAATTACTGATGCTGCAGATTCATGAAAACCCAATGCTATGGGGATATGTGCAAAACTGATGTTATAGGTGATATATGCAAAGCAGTGGCCATCTCAGCACCTCATCTGCAAACAGTACTCCACATTGTCATAGCTTTTTATCTCTAGCTCATTTATCAATACACAGCAAATCAAGTAGATAAATTATTTAAAATAGTAAGTTAGCTTTCTTAACAGTCGACCTCTGTTGATGAATGAAACCTTCGTTTTAAAATATTTTGACCAAATATAATTATCTTCAAATTTCGTTCAGATGATGCTGAGAAATTTAAATTTAGTCATGTTATTTTGAGTCTTTTTTTCCAAATGTAATAAAAATGAAAATAGAGTTTGAGAGTTTACTAGATTTCATTCTATGATGCTAGGTATTAGAAAACTGACAATGCTACAATGTGTCAGAATAATCCCAAAATAGTCACATAAAAATGCAAATTCAAAACAAAACTATGATCTGAATAAACCTTCCCAGATTGTAGGATTTTTCAATCATAAAAATCATAGGGTAAAAGTGGATTTATATTCTTTAGTCTAGTACTCAAGCCGATGGACTTAAGTAGCCCTTTTCATATCAACATTGTTGAGGACATTGTTACTATTCAGTCTGTAGGGCACGTGCACAAATTCCTGGAGGACATTACAGACCCCATTGCAAGCAAATCACAGCGCATAGACTTGCAAACCCAGAAATTAGGACACAGAGAAGACGCTTAAAATTCACAGTCAGTATGCACTACATAGAGAGTTCTAGAGTAGCCTGGCCTTCATAATATTCTGTTGTATACACAATGGAAAGAAAAGAAAAGTAAAGAGAAGAAGAGAAAATTACTTAATTCTAATTATAATGCATAATATTTTTAATTTTTCCACTCAATAATTTTTAGTTCTAAAAAATAAAATAAAAAAAATAAATTTTAGTTCTCATTAGTGTATGTAAAAGTCCTAGGTCTCTGAAATATCTTTTTATTACTCTGACTTCACCAGTTGATACAGTGCTGATGCTGATTCCTATTTACTTTAGACAATATGGCATGTATATTTACCAACAGTGTAAATGAACATGTATAATAATATTCAGATTTTGCAGAAACAACTTGAAGATATGTTTATATGTAAATAAGATTTTAACATCATAGAATTCATCATCATGGATATTGGCCACCATATCTAGTTCCTAATAACCTAGAAAGTAAAAGGTTTTCTAGACAAAAGCTATAGCTTCAGTTGTGATATCAGGATCCATGAACGGCATTTGAGAAAATTATCATGAATTGA
The DNA here is from genome assembly GCA_019843815.1 of Montemys delectorum. Taxonomy (NCBI): domain Eukaryota; kingdom Metazoa; phylum Chordata; class Mammalia; order Rodentia; family Muridae; genus Montemys; species Montemys delectorum. The sequence goes on from JADRCD010216579.1 coordinate 21,215, forward strand.
GCCATGTTTTAAAGAGTATTAGGTGAATAAGATACAACAGAAGAGTATTTGTTCCATTAACATCCAGGTTAGAGGATCTTGAATGTGCAAAATAAGTAAGAAGAAGAATCAAATCTCCAAAGTTTGTGCAAATCGGTACTGCATGTACTTCAGGAAAAAAGGACGAGATTTTAAATCTGAATGAACGGTTTATTTCTGTGACTGCACTTGTTTATGGATGAACACATGCCTGTCTTATTTGTCACATAGTTCACCTAAACTGTGTTGCCCTCCTTTCTCCTAAGGTGATGCTCTTTGAAGATTTGGATGTTTTATTTACACCCTTATTTTTTTTTTTTCCAGACAGGGTTTCTCTGTGTAGCCTTGGCTGTCCTGGAACTCACTCTGTAGATCAGACTGGCCTCGAATTCAGAAATCCACCTGCCTCTGCCTCCCAAGTGCTGGGATTAAAGGTATGCACCACCACCACCTGCCAGCCTTATTTTTTCTATTAATACTTACCATTATTCCTTTAAAGCTAGACATTTTGATATTTCAGTGAACTCTTTCATAATATTACAGAAGTTACTTATAAACAAAAAACAGAAGAAATTAAACAAAAATTAATAAAATAGTTTATGAGCATTTCTTTTTCTTTTTTAAATATTCAGGTATCTACCAGCATAAGAATACCAATAGATAATTTACATACAACAAAAAGTTTTTTATATGCTGGCATTCATGTAATCATGAAAAGGTATATAAAAACAAATAAAAATTTCTACTCTTCTGTAATAAAATTTAATTTAAATTTGTATTAATATAGAACTACAAGTTATATCATTAAGATAAAATATGCAAAGGTGTTTATTCAAATAAGTCAACTTATAAAGATTTTATTGAAGCTAAATCATGAGAAATATTTTCAAAATGATAAAGTTTCTAAAGCATTTTCCTTGTTTCTGTTTTTGTCTTCCCAGATACATGTATCATTTGATATTTTTATGATCTCTCTTAATCAATATAAAACATTGTATATAAAGATTAAAGTCATTTTCCCTTAATGTTTCCTCTAAACCTTAAAACAATCGAAAGGTCAAGTTAAAAAGGAGTATCTATATTTTGCAGTTGTATTAGATAGAGGGAACATGAGTTACGACTGTTTAGCAAGTAACAGAAAGAAATTGAAATAAATGTAATCCTATTTTAACAGTTGTATGGTTTTATGTTTTATATAAAATACTGAAACAACAAAAGAAAGTTACTGAAAAGTGTACCCTTGCATTTATAGCTGTTCATTATTGAATTGTATCATTCATTACACTAGTGACCTGATGGAGTAATGCTCAGAAACTTAGACCAGTAGGTACAGGAACCTGTTGCCAAGGCCGAAGGCCTGGATCTAATCCCAGAGAGACATGTGCTGGAAGGAGAGTACCATCTCTACAAGTTTTGTGTTGTCTGGCATACATACACCTACAATGATATAAAGTTTTAATAATTCTTTGTAATAATAATAACTGCCAACTATATTATTTGTTTGAAGAAAAGATGTGAAATGACTGATTCAAATATGTGATATCATAAGCAGAAAACTTAAATACAAAGTAAAACCATGTCACTAGAATAAAACTTTTCTTTTACTTAAAATGATGGTTTATAATCCAATTTATGTGTTTACACTCATTTCTTTATTCTTTTACTTTATTTTATGTGTTTGAATATTATATTTTCCTGTAGGAAATCGAGAAAGAGTATTAGATTTCCTGGTGTTGTAAGTACAAATTGGAGTTGAGCCACCATATTGGTGTTGGAAATGGAAGCCAGGTGTCCTGGAAAAGAATTCAGTGCTACTAACATCTGAGTCAAATCTGCTTACATCCAACAGGCTCCTAATGACATAGTAATAATATAAGTTAGATGTGGAATTCATTAAATGTATAAACTTCCAGACTATTCATTAATTTCACATTATTATAAAGTAAGAAAATATTTTTCTCCAAAACATCTTAATTTTAATATTTCTCTCTCTCTCTCTCTCTCTCTCTCTCTCTCTCTCTCTCTCTCTCTCTCTCTCTCTCTCTCTCCTTCTGTCTCTCTCTCTTTCTCTCTTCCTCATATTCTGGATGTGTGTGTCTTTCTGTCTACCTGCCTGCATGTCTGCCTGCCTATCTGTCAGGTGGGTGTTTGGATAGACAAGAACTTGAAAGTGTTGATTCTATCTGTCTACTCTATAGGTCCCAAGTATTTAACTCAGGTCTTTAGGCTTGGTAGCAGGTCTCTGTTACCAACTTGCTTGCCACCACTTGACTAATTCAAAAGCTTCATGACAAAAGTTAATAGTGGACAGATCTAAATTTAAGGATTTTTTTAATAACATATAGTTGTAATTTCAACATGTAATATAAAAGTTATTATTTCTTCCTTGTCTCTATCAAACTTGTATTGTGTACATCCTAAATATTATTCATTACTTACTTATTACTATTGCTTAGAATATTGTCAGGATTCTTCTTCACTGTGTCAAATTCTGCCACAAAATACTGTTATTATATATTTAGTTTTACCTAGCAATTTCTTTAAGAGTTATAAAAAACATAAGTGTTATAAAAATATATTTAAACAGGTATTCAGTGTTTTAGAATGATCCAGAGAGACCATAATACATATCTATGAATAGTTTTTTTTTTTGAGACAGGATTTCTTGTATATCCCTGGCTGTCCTGGAACTCACTCTTTAGACCAGGCTGGCCTCGAACTCAGAAATCTGCCTGCCTCTGCCTCCCAAGTTCTGGGATTAAAGGCATGCACCACCACTGCCCGGCTAAATAGAAATGATAAAAGTGAAGTAGAAACTACCATTTATTACTTTGAAAATTCCCTCGATGTTTTTTAGCTTCTCTAAAATCTTTCATCATTTTTCCAATTAAAATTACTTGCAATTCTATCTCATTACTAGTAAATAAAATTTAAAATAGAAGTTTAAGGAAATTGGTATGTGTGAATATATGTAACTAATTATACAATTAATAATTGACTAAAGTCATTGATTTATTCTTTATTCAATTTACTAATACCAATATTAGTCCAAGGTTAATGCTACGTAATGAACACATACTATTTTTAGTTATTTCAATGTTTGTGCTTTGGATATTGAAGGCATGTTGATTTGTTCCTGGGCCATCTAGAGAGTCTCTATCACAGTGATTCTCTTTCTTTTTCTTTTTATCTTTGTAGTTTTCTGAAATAAATGGCACTTTACACCTTACCTTCCATGTTTTATTGCATAGTTCTTAATTTAATAATTGTTGAATTGATGTCTCACTGCTTTGTAGAGATTATTGTTAAAAATGAAGTCTGGAGACTCCTATTTCTACTGGGAGGCAGGTAGATCTGTATCATTACGTAAACATATATGTTAAGACCTTTGCATCTCAATTAACTTTAATTGAGCTCCTATTTGGAACCGTAACTCTAACCTTATTCAACACGAGTCAGTGTATATTAGTTCAATTGCCTCGGTTATGTGCCAGACATACCATGAAAAAAACTGATCACCACCTATTATCATCAGCTTAATAATTGTTTAATATGCATGGACTGTGGTTTCAGAATTATTAATATACACATGTGAAGCAATGATATTCACTGTTTTTAAATAGTTTGATTTTCACAGACTTCATATGTTTTTTCAATTCCCATTACTTCTAAACTGAAGTTCATATTCATTAAATGTGTTCAAGAACTTCTAGGAGAGATTGAGTTATACACTATATGCCTAGAAAGCATAAATCTGTTGTGGTATAACATATCTAGAACTCTAGCATTTGATAGGTGGAGAAAATTGCCTCAATATTTCAAATCACCTTTAGCTACAAAGCTAATTTGATCCATTTTAAGTATTGTCATTTGGAATATATATTTTGAGTATGGAATTCTGATAATTTATATACTGAAGTGATGTTTTCATGCTTTCCTCTTAAGTTCTTAACATAATAATGTACTGGTTGGCTTTGTGTGTCAACTTGGCCCAGGCTGGAGTTATCACAGAGAAATGAACTTCAGTTGGGAAAATAACCTCCATGAGATCCAGCTGTACGGCATTTTCTCAGTTGATGATCAAGGATGGGAGGCCCCATTGTGGGTGGTGCCATCCCTCGGCTGGTAGTCTTGGGTTCTATAAGAGTGCAAGCTCAGCAAGCCAGGGGAAGCAAGCTAGGAACAGACATCCTTCCATGGCCTCTGCATCAGCTTCTGCTTCCTGACCTGCACGAGTTCCAGTCCTGACTAACTTTGGTGATGAATAGCAATATTGAAGTGTAAGCTGAATAAACCCCATCCTCCTCAATATTTTTCTTGGTCATGTTTGTGCAGGAATAGAAACCCTGACTAAGACAAATATACATATTAATTTTGTCAGATTTCTTCCTACTCCAAGATAGTCTCTTCGATGTCAGAATTTTTTTCTATTCCATATGTGGTCTCTTGATACAAATTAACTTTTGTTTTATGATTGATACAAATTAATTTATGTTTCTTACCAAACATGAAAATCTACTTCAAAGGATTCAAAAGCCCTATGCAGGACCAGAATTCCTCAAAATATTAGAAGAAATGTCAATAAAACATTTGAAGAAATCGGTGTAGTAAAGGGTTTTCTTCTATATAATTATGGTTGATAAAGAAATCAACCAAAAATAGGATTTCATTAAATTAAAAAGTTTCTTTGCCCTAATGAAAATAATATTTATGTCTATCTTTACTTATTCATTCAAATTAAATTTAAGTAATATGCAATCCCTTAAGAAAATCTGATTACAAATAAATTTATACTACTAAATTTATCTAGAAAACCAATTCCTATACTTTCAATATTTTAATGTATTTTAAACAAATACAAAAACATTTACATGTGTACATATAAAATATGTTTCACAATACCCAGAGGAAGCTCCACTCCCAGATGCTCTCACACACCCAGGATCAGAGGTGAGGAGGAACTAACATCTGTCCCTACACTGGGAGTAACTGGGATCAGAGGGACCAGGCACAGAGGAACTCCACCAGCCCAGTGACTCGGGTTCCTTCTGGTCTGTTTGGGCTGGTGTCCAGAGTAGACCTTGGGCTCAAGCTCTGCAGCCAGTCCCACAACACCCAGAAGAAGCTCCACTCCCAGGTGACCTAACAAGCCTAGGATCACAGGATTCCAGAATCACAGGAACACAGATACAGCTTGACCCTGAGGAGTTCTGACACAACCAGGATCACAGGAAGGACAGGCTCCAGGCAGATTTAGCAAGGGCAGGGAGCACTAGAGATATTCTGATGGCAGGGGGCAAGCATAAGAAAATAAACAACACAAACCAAGGTCATTTGGCATCATGAGAACCTAATTCTTCCACCATAGCAAGTCCTGGACACACCATTACACTGGAGAAGCAAGATTCAGATAAAAAAAATCAATTCTCATGTGATGATACAGGACTTTAAGAAAGACATAAATAGCACCCTCAAAGAAATACAGGAGAACACAGGTAAACAGCTAGAAGCCCTTCAAGAGGAAAATCCCTTAAAGAACTTCAGGAAAACACAATCAAACTGGTGAAGGAAATGAGCAAAACCATCCAGAATCTAAAAATGGAAATAGAAATGATAAAGAAAACAGGAAGAGAGACAACCCTGGCCATACATAACCTAGGAAAGAAATCAGGAATCATAGATGCAAACATCACCAACAGAATACAAGAGATAGACGAGAGAATCACAGGAGCAGAAGACACCATAGAAAACATTGACACAACAGGCAAAGAAAATGCAAAAAGCAAAAAACTCCTAACACAAAACATCCAGGAAATCCAAGACTCAATGAGAGGATCCAACCTAAGGATAATAGGTATAGAAGAGAGGGAAGATTCCCAATGTAATGGGCCAGCAAATACCTTCAACAAAATTATAGAAGAAACCTTCCCTAACCTAAAGAAAGAGATGCCCATGAACATACAAGAAGCCTACAGAACTCCAAATAGACTGGACCAGAAAAGAAATTACTCCCAACACATAATAATAAAAATGCCAAATGCACTAAACAAAGAAAGATTTTTAAAAGCACTAAGGGAAAAAAGTCAAGTAACATATAAAGGCAGGCCTATCAGAATTACACCAGACTTCTCACCAGAGACTATTAAAGCTAAAAGATCCTGGGCAGATGTCAGACAGACCCTACAAAAAAACAAATGCCAGCCAGGCTACTATACCCAGCAAAACTCTCAATTACCATAGATGAAGAAAAAAGATATTCCATGACAGAACAAAATTTACACAATATCTTTCCACAAATCCAGCCCTACAAAGGATAATAGATGGAAAACATTAATATAAGGAGCAAAACTACACCACAGAAGAAGCAAGAAAGTAATCTTTCAACAAATCCACACAAACCTAATTCCACCTCTTACAACAAAAACAACAGGAAGTGACAATTACTTTTTCTTAATATATTACTATGAAAATTAATATTACCAACGTATCCTAATTGATTGAAATCCAAAAATATGAGGGATTAGATATTTGTTGATTTTCAATTCGATCATCTATAGGAGGAAAGGACTTCGGTCTTGTGAAGGTTTTGTGCCTCAGTGTAGGGGACTGCCAGGGCCAATAAGTGGGAGAGGGTGGGGTGGTAGGCATGGGGAAGGGGGAGGCAAAATGGGTTTATTCTTGTTGCTTTTGTTTGTTTGTTTGTTTGTTTGTTTTTTGGAGGGGAACCTGGGAAAGGAGAAATTTACATGTAAATAAAAAAATAAAATAAATTACATTTATTAGTAAAAAAAAAGAAATTTGTTGATTGTCATCCAATGGTCTCTCTAATTTGGTAATTGGAGAAATAGGTTCAATATTGTACAATCTATACATACTTTCAGCTTCTTTGTTTATGACAGTGTCTTTCTGTGTACAACATAAGGGTCTTGAAATCTTGCTTCTCCTATCTCAGCCTCTCTATTAGTAGTATTGTTTATTTCATGTCTTTACACTATACTATGGTTTTTCAGAACAGCTTATATATTTCAAAATATTTATATACCCAAAAGAAACATAGATCATTAACTAGGGAGGTTGCTTGTAAGAGAACCACAAAGAGTGATACTGAATGCTTTACCTGACAGTTGTAACTCTTGTATCAAGTTTGAAGAAGACGACTTTATAAGTTACTCTTTCTTTGAGATGAATGCTTTTCCAAATTATGACAGCTAATGAACCAAATTCTTACCCTCACCTAATGTCCATGCCACCCTCCAAGCAGAACCATTGTTCACTGAAACAGTTGGTGAATGACTTTATGGATAGACCATCTTAATACACACACCATTTCTTAGATGAATAAACCTGTTCTCTGCAGGCTGAGAGTAAAGTCACTTACTCAAGTCAAATTGCTTTGACCATAGCAGCAAGTCTGTATCCAAAAATCGAGCCTACAATTCATTTCTTGGTGCAGCAGAACTCTCAACTCTCAGATTAGCTATATTGGAGGTAAAATCCTTTGGTGATGTGAGGGTTATTGAAGTATAGCCTTATTACAATGAAATCCAATGTCTAAAAATTGTTCTTATTTTGGGCTTGTACCACAGTAAGAGCCAAGATTTTAAACTCTACTAAATACAAAACAAACAAAAAGACTTTATATATTTATATTCATTTAGGAAAATACCAGTAGTGATGTATTATTTTGACGTATACAGTTAATATGTTTGGAGTTATTTAAAATTTATATTGAGAAAAAATGTATTTTCACTATTGCTGTAGATGAGCATCTACATAAGACTGTTAAATTGATTCTTGTTTTATATCAAATAACTTTTATAATATTTGTATTATTATAATATTTTATAAATTTTAAGGAATATGAGAAAAAAGATATTGTAGGTATTGAAGAGGGGGTCTCTGGGAGGAGTGGGAGTACAAAATGGAAACAAGAATGTGATTTAATTCCATTTACTTAAAATATGTTTTTAAATGTTAACAAATTAAGATAAATTGAAATCATGTAACTTTTCTCATCATAATGCAATAAAAGTTTAAAAAAACGTGTTTCACTTAATTAATTTAAGACAAACAAAAAATAAAGAAAACAAAGCTCAACCTTATAGGACATAACATTCATTCTCTTAGCCTATATATCAACATTTATTGTTATATCATTTGGCTTTATGCTTCTGTATGGGAAATTACAGATGATCTTGCCTACACAGATTACATCATGTCTTGCCTCAGATATCTGTCTGATATTACATCAAAAACTTTTCACTATTTCAATCGGCAAACAGGAAAATTGGTAAAATGAAATACAGAGACTGTGTGTGCACATGCACACACATACACACACACAAACACACAATTATGTAAATGTCTATAGTCTACCAACTAGAAAAATATCTGTGTGTGTGTGTGTGTGTGTGTGTGTGTGTGTGTGTGTTGCTATAGGTGATAAATCTGCTCTCCCTGGGAGTGACAGCATGAGTTCCTTGATACCTCCTGTGATGTTCTGTATTCAGGAATTAAAGATATACATACACAAACTTATATTTAATATTCCTTAATCAGCTCAATGCTGGGCCATGCCTCCTTATTGCTAATACCTCCCCCTACTTTGGAGTTATTACTAAAATCTATACTCCATCTTTTCTATCCCTCCCCAGTCTGGAGTGCTCCCTGGTGCCAGTCTTCTCAGGCTCTTCCATGATGGAATGCTTGCTCCTCTAAAGCTCTCAACCTTGTTCTTCCTGCTTCCATGGCAAGCTAGTACTCCATCCTTCTTCTCTTGGTTCCCTTATCAGGGAAATATAAAGTCCTGCCTCTGTCTCCCTGCCCTGCCACTGACAACTTTATTTACCAATTAGAATTAACTGGGGGAAGGGACTTGCAGTGTCTTACATGAAGAACTCTTGTGTAATTTGGGTAATCCAATTAACATAATACAAGCCTTAAATCAAATCTACAACTTTGTGTGTGTGTGTGTGTGTGTGTGTGTGTGTGTGTGTGTGTGTGTAATATGCATACAAAGAGTGTTTGTATGGTTGATAGTTACAAAGAGAGAGATGGTGTAGGGGTTAATGTGTTTTGTAATATATTTAGGAAGAGAGACAGTGTTTGTGTATGTAGTTTATGGCCACAGAAAGAGACAAGGAAAGCTGTGCTTTGATGAATTTAATAAGAATTTGTCGTGACCTGGGCAGAATGGTACTTATTGTAATGGAGAATGCTTGACAGAACTCTGAAACCATGTTTATCCTTTACATTTGAATAATGTTTTATCCTTATGAGTGTACTTTAGAATATAGGTGGAAATAAATATTTCTATTTTCTAAATCCTGATATTCTTAAAATTTGAAATAGAATATTACCCTTTAAACTCAGATAAATAATATACAGCTCACACATATTTACAAGTCCCCCAAGCCATAGCAGCAAGTTTCCTTTGAAACTAATTCCTGTCGAGTATGAATTCATTCCTTTAAAAGTAAAAATAATAATAACAATACAGTTTAACTCAACATACAATTTTTATGTCAATGATTCCTTAATATATTTACAAGATGTCAAAATACTTTCAGAAGTAGCTGGAGCTATGTGAGACTTAATGATCATAATTTCCCATCTGTACCACTAGTACTGTGCTCTTAAAACCTTGAACATAATCAGTGTTATGCTTTCCATCCAACTGAATGTGTTGAGTTCATTGAAAGTCCGGAGGAACCAATTAAACTTGGGATATTAATATTAACAGGAATGTCTATAAATGATGAAATTAATTACATCCTTTTATATATATATATTGGAAGCAAAGTTGCTTTCCCATAGAGTATAAGGCTTTTAAAAATTATTTATTCAAGAAACAGTTTCTTCTAAATGTAAAGTTAGAATAACTTTACATGCCTTCATACTAGTTGGAAGCAAAAGAAAATGAACCTCTGCAACATTACATTTAATCTGTCCATCTAAAATCATACAGGGGGGTGTTGCTGGTAGAGTAAAGTTTCTATGCTGGGGCCAAGCAACACGCTAGGAAAATGACTTCATGATTATGCATTTGGAACTGTATATTTTAAAGGAAATTTTAAAGTGGGAATATCCTACCTACATTTGCTCTTCAGGTTCTCCACTTAACATGTTTATGTTTCGTGATGTTTCAAGTGTGGAGATAATCATTGCCTAATGTCGTTTTTTGAGGAGGTAATTTGATTTTGATTTTGTAATTGTTCAAAAATAAAAATTTACCTTGAGTTTCAAGATTTTGAGATTAGTTTTTTTTTAATCTATTAATTTTTGAGAATCATAAGGTGAAAAGACCCAAACTATAATTGTCCGGTTAAACCAAGCTGTATTTTGTGGTGCAATTAGGACTAGCCAGCTAGCCAGCTGTCTTACCCTAAGTTAGGATTTAAGAGTGTAGCCAATTCTGGCATCCTGAAGTCCCTTTTATAAGGAGAGATAAGATGTTCATAGGGGGAGACACACACACACACACACACACACACACACACACACAGAGAGAGAGA
>JADRCD010216580.1:0-21774 GCA_019843815.1 Montemys delectorum
AACCTCAAACTCAGAAATCCTCCTGCCTCTGCCTCCCAAGTGCTGGGATTAAAGGCGTGCGCCACCACCGCCCGGCTCATTATATCCTCTTGATTGAGTCAGGGACCCCAGGTCTATGGATGGTCCTGTCCACATTTGCAGTGAGTCCTCCCTTCTTAGTTAACCTGATTTAGAGAATCCTTCCTGGATATTTTTGTCCTAAGAGATTCTAGATCCTGTGAGGTTGACAGAATTCGCTATCACGTGGGTGCAGGTGCTGTACCACTGAGCTATACCCTGGCCCCAGGATACCTTCCATGGCTGTGTAAGAGAAGCAAACAGGGAGCTTTGATGGGCAGTGCTGTAGGTGCAGAGGAGAGAGGCTGCTTTCCAGAGCATCCACAGCCGTGTGGGGGAGGGGGCATGCAGAAGAGATGCCTAAGGAGGATTTCTGAGTTCGAGGTTCGAGGCCAGCCTGGTGTATAGAGTGAGTTCCAGGACAGCCAGGGTTACACAGAGAAACCCTGTCTCGAAAAACAAAACAAGCATCCCAGAAACAGGGTCCAGCCTGTGCAAAGGCTCTGACATGGTCTGGGCTGTAGAAAGACAACAAACAAACAAACAATGAAACAGGCATGTGAGACTGGCCTTTGTAATCCTGTGTCCCTCGTGTCATACCGTGGACTCCCAAACTGTCTCTCATGAGCCTGTCTTTGCCAGACATATGTGTTGCTGTCAGACACAAGACAAGCCTGTGGCTAGATTCCAGCTCATGTCATCTTTTTTTTTTTTTTTTTCCAAAAAAAAAAAAAAAAAAAAGCGTTTAATTCATCCTTCCTGGCCTCCCTGGTTCCCAAAGGAAGACCCAGCTGCCAACTCCCTCTTTATTATAATCTCCCTCTGGCCTCCTCCATCTGCTTTGGACCCCGGTAGAAGCTGGCACTGTCATCCCTGGACCATCAAGCCCTACATCTTGTTTAACCTGCTGAGCTCTGACACGGGCCTCGGTTCAAGGGCAAGCCAGGCCTTGGGGATGGCCATACCATAGAGGAAAAGGGAAGTGGGTCAGGTGGAGGCCGAGGAGGGTGTTACCAGGTAGACAATGTGTATGGGCTGACATGGAAGTGGTGGGAAGAGATGGAGAGTGTGCCGCTTAGCTGTGCATCAATGGGAACTGGCCGGCTGAATTCTGATTTCTTAGTATCTCGGAGTCTTTAGCAGCTATTAAAATGAGGATCTGATGTGGTATTTGGCCTAAGGAGTTAGATTCAAAGTCTCCATTATACATCATGTGGGGGCCATTTTCAAGGGAATCTATATGTACAGGAATCAGCTCAGACTGAAGAAGGGGTACATAGCTCAATGGCTCCAACTGAAGTTAGGGATACAATCTCTGCTCAGCATCCCTATGGAGGTTAAGGGACACGTGGCTCCAATGTTTTCCTGTTTCCCTTAGAATTAAGGCAAAGCTGAGCTGAGTGTGTGTTATTCTCCCAGTTCACCCTCAGAGGGCGCTGCGGACCTGGCTCGGCTGGTAAAGTGCCCTCTGAGCATGCATGAGGATCTGAGGTGAATCCTCAGTGCCTACCCATGGTGCTGTGTGCCTATCATCCGAGCACGGGGTGGGGGGGGGGTGGGGGGGGTGGGGGTGGGGTGGGGGGGAGGGAGGCAGAGACCGGAGAACCCCAGAACTTGCTCACTAGTCTAGCTGAATTGGGAAGCACCGGGAAACCCAGGCTCAAATAAAAAATAAGGTGGGGAGAAATTGATGAAGACATCGGATATTGACTTATGGGCTTAACAAGCACACAGATATAGGTTTGCATATACACAGGAGCGCATACATATGTTCTAAACACGTAAGATTATGATGAAATTAAATTTCACTCATTTGCTGCATATGTTGTAGCAAATGAGTGAAAACCTTTGTAAACTGTAATGTGCATCTAACATTTATTTGGTAGGTGCTGAAGGATGTATATAACATAACATGTGTGTGTGTGTATATATATATATGTGTGTGTATGTAAATATATAAATATATAATATGTAACACACATGTTTGCACATACAACATATGTTATACATGTGCAATATATTCTATGTACACACAATACACACACACACACACACACACACACACACACACATATATATATATATATATATATATATATATATATATATATATTTAGTTGACTGATCCACTGGATTCCTGCCACACCAATCATACCCACATCTGATCAGTTCTTATCTGAGTCTATCAGTGAAGAACCAAAGGAAGCACCAGAGAGAGTGACTAACTTTCCTGAGGTCACACGGCTTGTGCTGAGTAAGGATTTGAACTCAGACGCTGGCTCTGAGCTGCAGTGCTGTGCTGGCCTTACCCAGGCTTTGTGCTGCAGGGCTCCTCAGAGCCTTAACGCCCTATTACACATCGTGGCTCTCTAAAGGGGTTCACCAGACCACAGCACCCTGCTTCAGGAACTGACTACCCTTGCAACTTTAGAAGAGGTCTCTGAGGAGCTAGGTTGTGGCTGGCTCTACCACTGGGTAGAGCGCGTCTAGCAGATTCATAGCCTTGCATAGAACATAGTTAGAGAGCCAAAAAGCAAAACATAAGCTCTGTGTGTTATTTTAGTAATTTTGGTGAAACTTATTTTAAAGGAATCCACGGCACACAAGACTTTTGTTCTCAGGATTGAGCTACCATTTTTGTGTGTCTCATGAGCATAATTTTGGTTCTCTACCTAACGGATTGTGTACCAAATCCATGGAGTTTGTTTTCCTTTCTTGGTACTGACAGGTACAGGCGGGGAACTCTGGAGCCTGGGAGTGCATGGAGTTTATTGGTAGGGACCCCAATGTCTGCAGCTCAGCTTCCACAGGTCTGGTGGCAGCTGAAGATGGATCCCAAGCTGCAGAGCATCTCTTGCAGAAGCCACACCAAATCTAAGTTCTGGGCATCTAGAGGGAGAGGGTCCCCAGTCCCTCCCAGCATGGCTGGAGATACCGACTCTTTTGATAAGCAACCAGAGGCATCCAGGCCCATGAGCATGTCAGCCACCTCTCCTGTGGTGCACCCTGGCGGAGAGCTTGGCTGTGCTCTGCTGGGAACCATCTTTTTTTTTTTTTTTAATCCTGTCTCTCAGCTCACTGATCCCCTCTGAGGGAAGCCCTGTTCCACTTAAGACATGCGGGAGGGATGTCAGAGAACGAACCAGGGGTGGCTACTTCCTCAAAACAACTCCCCATCCCTGCCCTGGCTCACTATCTTGGTCCTACTGCCTTGAGACCACCAAGCAGTGTCTCCTTGCTTCTTGGCAGCTATCTATTCAAGGCCCGACTTGAGTCACACATTCCAGCGACTTCACACGAACGGAGTTGTATAATGTAGCCATTCAGGTTTGGATGTTTTATTTAGCTTGGCATTTGAGCTCATGCCTGTTGTAGCAGGTATCACTATAGCACTCCTATTTTATGGGCTGCATAATATTCCACTACAGATCTACTGCGCCAACTCTCAATATTATGTTTATGCCCACATTAGCGCTGCTTCTGGCTTTTTACTCAGAGATACTTCTTGTGGTGGGGGAGGGGAATGCAGAACCTCACGACTGCCTAAAAGGGCACGGCTCAGCCCTAAATGGGACATCTATTTCACCCCTTTAAGGGCTCAGGGAAGAATGTAAGAGCCTGAGGGTGGGATGGAGTGCTGTAGAATGCTGTCTCCTGGCCATGACGTGACATTGGATATGAATTCATAGTGGCTGTGGGTACTTGTATGAGAACTGCACATGTCAGACCCAGTCACATCTCTTCATGGACAGAAGAGGAGCTCTCAAGGCATTGCCCCTCGATGGGGATCTATAGGCAGTCAGTGTTGCTGGGAAGGACGTTTCTGAGTGGTGGAGCCATGTTCCTGTAAGCAACCTCTCGCCTATGTGCTATAAGCACCCCTAACCTTGTGGGATTACAGGAAAAAAGAGACAGGGATGTTGTTGAGAATAGTGGGGGAAAGAGTTATCAGGAATGTTGATGGGGACAAGGGAGAGAGAGGTAAGATTCAGTAGGGGATGAGTAAGATCAAAATACACACACATACACACACACACACACACACACACACACACACACATGCACATATGTATAAAATGTCATTGTGAAACCTGTTACTATGTATAGTTAATGTATGCCAATACGAATAATGGTCCAGGGGCCAGAGAGCAGGCTCAGTGATTAGAAGCATATACGAGTCTAGGAGACGACCCGAAGAAGACTTGCAGGGTTCTTAGCATCCCGGTGGGTAGATTACAGCTGCTGTAACTTCAGCTCCGAGGGCTTCTGAACCCTCTTCTGGACTCCAAGGGCATCTTAAGTCACACATATGCATCCTCTTACACAGGCACAAATGTGCACATGTAGACAGCAGGCCTTTGAACAGATACTATTCCACTATAGATGTGTGTGTATAAGTCTATAAATACACTGCACGGTGTGTGCCGTGCACGCAGGATGTGTGTCGCTCCTTTAGAAGATGTGCATCCACATTTATATATGCACGTGTAGCATAATCTGTCCATTCGCTTGTTTGTGTCTAACAGTTCTCATTGTGCTTCACCGAGGACGTTTCCTTGGCTCTTTGAGCCTCAGTCTTTTGATCTGTGGCAGTGACTGTCCCCCAGGAAGAGGAATGGTGTGGGTGTTACCTGTTCGGCAAAATTCCAGGTACATCCTGAAAGTGTCAGTAGCACCCACAAGTCTCATTAGTGACATTTTGTCTCAGTTTAGTGTTTCTCAGAAGTAGACCCTTTGGAAAGGATTTGCTTCCAGGTAGCATATTTGGGAAGCAATCCCAAAGAGTCATCTTAGGAGGTAAGATTCAGAAAGGGACAGAGCCCAGCTGGCTGGGCTGTCAATCCCTCTCACTCCTGGGTACCTGGAACTCTGACCTGCTGAGCATACCTCAGAATCATCTCTCTAGGGACCAAGGGCTGAGCATCTAATCCCAAATATCTATGTAATCCACGAAAGATTCATCTAGGGGAGTGGGAGAGTCTTGATGCTTCCCACTAAAGGGCACCGAGAGCCCTCTGGCACAGCAGACATGGTTTGTGTGAGGCCTGAGTGCTGGGCAGTGGGCAGCTTGGCAGATGTGGGCATTCAGGCTGTACCATCTGCTGTGTGCATGAGTGTCCAGCAGCCCACTTCACTCCCTGCTCCCCTGCTTGGAGAATCCTGCAGGACATCACGCTCCATTCCCTTATTGGGAGAGCAGGCAGCACAGCAGGCTTGATGTCTCAGTTTTGTCCTAACTTCTGACAGAGCCTAGTTATTTTGGAAATGCTCCCCCGGCTAATTCACGGTGATGCTCGGATTCTGTGTGATAAAACCCTCAGCAAAGCGCTCAACACCGGGACCTCAGAGACCCACCCAGCCCGAGCTGTGATTCCTGTTCCAGCCTGAGTGCAGAAGCCCCTGAGAATAATCTGTGCTCATACCTATTCATGTCATTGAGATAATTTCAAATAAACTATACTGGGTAGATGAAGGAGTAAACTGATGGTGTCTAAGAGGATACAGGTATAAAAGTGGTCATTTCTCAGACAACAAAGATGAACACTTCAGTACATTCAGAGCTTTAGCACCCGCATGGCTATGAAATGCTTTAAGGTTCTGTCTCCTTTGGTGGGCAGTGTTGACTGCATGTCTGCTCACCTGTCTCCAACTACTTCCCCATCTGCCTCTGCTCTGGACTCTGAAAGCACCTCAGTGACATTTCCAGCTTCTCTTAGAGGTGGCAGTGCCTGTGATCCAGTTCCTCTGGGCACGGAGAATGGTTATGAGAACAGTTGTTTTGCAAGCAGTGGACATACCACCTCCTCCCTATCTGGGCTGCAGATGTAACGACTGGAGATTCAGCAGCCATTTTTTTGTAACCATAAGGCTGGACATCATTTGCCGAGGTAAGAGAGACATGTTTGGGTCTTTTGTGATGTAACAGAGACATAGTACTAATGCAAAAGGACACGTGTATTGGATTTACAATATAACTAAATGTTTACACCACTTGAACCATTGTTACTTGAAATCTAAAACATTTCTAATATATACGGCTTCTTTTGAGAACTTGATTTCACGACTCCCAGGTGGTATATTATGGGTATGGTCTATGCAAGAAAAATGATGAGCAGCTCCAACTAGGTGGACCATCGTTAATGATGCTGATCAATACCAACTAGGGGACACTAAGACACTGGTTATCATCAATTAGGGAACCCATCCTCAAAGGTGCTGGATATCATCAACTGGGGGACCCATCTTTAAACATACTGGTCACTATCAATTAGGGGACCCATCCTCAAAGGCATTGGTTACTATCAACTGGGAGACCCATCCCCAAAGGCACTGATTAGTATCAACTAAGGAACCCATTCCCAGAGTCACTGATTAGCATCAACTAGGGGACCTATCCTCAAAGGCGTTGGTCATACATCAAGGTGTTGGCACCTCCATATGCCATAATTGGAAATGCAAGGGTCTGTGTGTGACCCAGTGTATTATAAGAAAAACATTAGTCAAACCTACTATGTGGGAGAGCCTGCAGGGTATCTGGCTAGAACTTCTGAGCACTGTCAAGATCTTAAAGAACAAGAATAATGAGAGGAACTGTCACAGAGCATAGGAGGCTTGGGGTCGAGTGATCATAGAGACTGGATGTACATGGTAGGAAGGGCATGCATACAGGAAGAACATTAATTAAAAAGTGGTGAATTTAGCTAAGCATGGTGGTGTAGGCCCTTTAGGAGGCAGAAGTAGGAGGAACTTGAGTTCAGGGCTGTTCTGGGCTCTACAGAGATCCTTTCTCAAAAAACCTAAAGGCAGCCGGGTGGTGGTGGTGCATGCCTTTAATCCCAGCACTTGGGAGGCAGAGGCAGGTGGATTTCTGAGTTCGAGGCCAGCCTGGTCTACAGAGTGAGTTCCAGGATAGCCAGGGCTACACAGAGAAACCCTGTCTTGAAAAACCAAAAAACAAAACAAAACAAAACAAAACAAAAACAAAAACAAAAAAACACCAAAAAACAAAAACAAAAACAAAAACAAAAACCCAAAACCCAAAAAAACCAACAACGACAACAACAAAAAAACCAAAAAACCTAAAGGCTCAGGGGTAGAGTGCCTGCCTTTTCAATATCGTGAGGACAAAAAAAATGTCAGTGGAATTCAAATAGAATCTGGAGGTTCATGAATAAGATATGTCAACAACAGCTTGGCTTTGAGAAGCGCACGGTGATGATGCTCATGATGAGGGAGCTGAGCAAGGCTCAACTGTGTCCTATTATGGGGACTATTATGTTGCGGATTGTCCTGTTATGGAACTGTCAACCACAAAGATCTTGAAAATAGTTGAGTTACGTATACTATGCATGAGTGGCTAATACAGACACTTAACTAGTTAAAGTGCAGTGTATTAGTGAATATGGAGTACTTAGCTCTGAATGTGGCATCCATACCACGCTATCTCTTCTCAAGGCCCAGGGGAACCCTGAGGAAAAGAGGATGGGCTGATTTTGAGAGCTGGAGGTAGGAAAGGGTTACTATGGCCTGGTGTCTTCTGTACATGACAGTCTCTGTTCTCATGATCTCACGGAGCCTGTGGCTGTTTACACATGACCTTCCCAAGATCAAAGCCAAACTTCCAGCACGAATCAAGGAGGGGGTCGCAAAGCTCCACCCCTGGCTGAGGCAGTTGAGGGCCACCCAATGAGGAAGAGTTAATTTTCTTCAGGGGCGTGGTCTGTGGTAGGTTCACCGTGCTCCAGGGGATGCAAACCCATGTGCCAATTGGGCCGCACTAGTCGGACTCAAATATAGAAAAGAAACCAGAGAGGGCAAGAAGTTGGGAGAGGAAACACATTAGAGGGAGAGAATCTGGAAGGGATCTCAGGGGGAAACAGGGTAAAAATCGCCACAACACAGTGTGTGCATACATGGAACTCTCAAAGAAGAAATGAAAAATGTATTAAAACCCCATGCATGCATTCTTTATTGTTTTGGGGTCTCATTTGTACAGGCTTGGGCTAAACTCACCAACTAGCAGCTGCTTGAGATGTTGGGGCTTCCAGGGCACAACCACTGTTCGCCCATGCTTCATCCTTTGTTTTCATGGACAAAGGATAATTTTACAGCATCCTTCTTTCCCTCTCTCAGGCATTTCCTAGCTGGTCAACTGCAGAGATGGTCATGCCTCTTACCAAATTTTTTCATTTACTTAAAAATTTACATTTGTATAGTTTACTTATTTTAAATTGATGCAATTACATTCTTACCATTTAATTTGTAATTGGATTAGTTTCATTAACTGAAATTTGTATTCGATTTTTTTTTTTATGTTATTAAAAACCATCCTGGGAAGGATGGTAAACAAAAGGCAATGGTCATGGTTGGCACAGCCAGCCCTCTGAGATCATGGCTGCTCCCCTCCTGGAGCCAGGGTGGCTTCGCCACAGCCCTATCCTCAGCAGCTGGGACAGGCACAGTAGACCATCCAGGCACACACAGGGCTTGGCACACGGGTGGAGGGGTGGGCTGAAGACTTGGCTGGAGTTCCTGGCTGTGATGCCCTGGGTTTTGGCAGAAGGTGCCAAGCTGTTCCGTGTGTTCCTGGAGCTGGGGACATCTGTGGTGTGGTCAGAGCAGATGCCCACCTGGCAAGGCACCCAGAGGAGAGCAGACCCAAGACTTGGGGACCAGGCTAGCTGACACTGTGGGAGCAGCTGGGTCCAGCCACAGTCACATCTCAGGATTTCTCCTGTAAAGGGCCAAGGGAGTGCTTTTGTTTTCAAAGCAACTTTCAAGCTGGCTTTCTGCTTTCAGTCACAAGGACCTGCAAGACTTGTTGAACAATCACCATGCCTGACTTTCCAAGTTACAGCGTTGTCCCTGACCTTACCCTTGACCCTTTCATAGTCCTTAGAATAAACCCACCACTGCCTAGTCTTGCTTATGAGTCTGGGCTTACTATTCAAGCACCCTTACTTTGGCTTTTTCGTGCTATGAGCAGAACATAAGTGCCACAAATCCCGAGACTCCTCAGAGCCTTGGGTTCCTGTTTGTACAATATAAATAACTGGACCTGAAAGAGTTGTTGCACTGGGCTAGGGGTGAAGTTTAGCAGTAGAGTGCTTTTCCAGCATCCATGAGGACCCAGGTTTAATCCCCAGTGCTGCCAAGGAGCTGCTGAGAGGAGGAAAAAGCCACGCGCAATGGGTCCGCGTGAAATGTTCAAGTTGTGCTTATTTTTATCAGTTACTATTAATAAATGCAGGACGACAGCAGGAAGTGAGCCTGCCTTCTTCTTCTCTTTGTGTGTTCCGTATGCTTGCCGTGCAGATGGAAGTTGGGAAAATTGCAGAAGAAAGTATTGAGAGCTGCTCTCTGTT
This sequence comes from Montemys delectorum, assembly GCA_019843815.1. Lineage (NCBI taxonomy): Eukaryota > Metazoa > Chordata > Mammalia > Rodentia > Muridae > Montemys > Montemys delectorum. Next base: position 9,423 of record JADRCD010216580.1, read on the forward strand.
TCTAGGAATCAAAAAGTGAGTGAGATATCATCACCCCATGGTTCCCCAGGGACGGAAGGGCTTGAAGGGCCACCTAGAGCAAACGGGGAGCACATCTGAACTAACTCAGGGTCAGCTCACTAACACAGCACACTTCACATAGAGGCTGTTCTGGGAGAGTATTGGAGGGTTATCAGAGACCAGAAACAGAGATGTCTCTGTTTGGTACCTTTTTTCTGGGGAACAAATGTCCGTTTACTCTAGCACCAATGGCAGACCAAAGAAGTCATTCTACCCATCTCTAGCTTGGTAAAGCACTGAGTTTATTTTGGTAACTTAGAGGGGAATGGGGGTCTTCAAGGCAGTTGCATTGCTGAAAAGCCCCATCTCAGACTGGATAGCAGCTCAGGAAAGATGTCCCTCAGAGATCCCTGCCCAACCTCTGAGAAAGCTTCATTAATGTGTGTGTGTGTGCGTGCGTGTGTGTATGTATGTGTGTGTATGTGTGTGTGTAAGGAGGCCAGAAGAGGGTGTCTGGATCCCTAGGAACTGGAGTTCTAGGCTATTTGTGAGACCTTCTGCCCAATGTGGGCACTGGGACCCAGACTCAGTTCCTCCACGAGAGCACTAAGCACTCTCTCTTGGCTGCTGAGCCATCTCTCCAGCCCCAAATATTTACTTTTCTAACGTCAGGGCTGGGCCTTGCAAGTCATACAGCTTTTCTGTACCTTGTGGGTTTCCTTAGCTTTCTGAGTCTTGTCCTGCCTCCCGCTAGGAAGGGATGTTTCCATTCAGAAGAGCGTCCCAACATTGGTTCTCATTCAGCATGAGTGACGGAGATGAAGAACTTATCCATTTAATATTGGGAGCAGGCAGAGAAACATCATGTTCACAGAGCTGACCCTGGGCCTGAGGGATCCTTTAAAAAACAATCATCATTTGATTGGGTGTTGGATGGCCTGCCTCAGAGAAAAGTGTTGGTGACATGACCACTCTCTGGGTATCTGTTATTTTAAGTTAAACCAAAGCCAGAAGGATCAGAATTGTCATTGTTCAGATACTATTTTATGACGTATAGGTTTTTTTTGTTTTTTGTTTTTTTTTCGAGACAGGGTTTCTCTGTGTAGCCCTGGCTGACCTGGAACTCACTCTGTAGACCAGGCTGGTCCCAAACTCAGAAATTCACCTGCCTCTGCTTCCCAAGTGCTGGGATTAAAGGCATGCACCACCACTGCCTGGCTATGATGTATAGTTTTATTGAAAAAAAAAAAACCTTAAGCCAGGGGGAAATGGTTTCTCTTGCTACTTCTAGAACTTCCCTACGACAATGGAGATTTCCTCTTGCCTTTATTCTCTGTCAAACAAAATCACTTAGGAAGCCAAATTTAAGCCATTTCAGGATTGCAGATGTGCAGAATCTTTTATGAGGAACATTTGACCTGATTTGTCTTACTAATTAGCAAATATCTCTCCCCTGGATGGGGTGTTTCACCCGACAGCACATTTTTAATCAAGGCGTAAATTTTAGCGAACCAAGGTTCCCAAGAAAACCATGAAATGCCACCTTCAACGGAGGGCTGCACATGTCACAGCCATAACACAGCGGGGACCTGGACGACAGGGAGCTGCGAGCTCATTTGCGGAGGCGACTGAATAGTCCACAGAAAATAACGACTTCCTGCCCTGTCTGAAAATACGACCAACAAATGTCTACAAGGAGACTGCAACAGCTCAGGGTGAGGCGGGACTGCGGCTTGGGGATGAATGGGGCCAGGGGGCATGCGGAGCTTTAAAGGAGAATTAATTTGAAAAAAAAAAAAAAAAAAAAGAGGTGCCACAAAGCACATTTCTAAGAAGGCTGGAGCCCAGTGGCCTGTAGGACGCACTTAAGGGCAGTGAGCAGCGCCAGGGTCACGTGATCAAGAGAGTTTGAGGCCGTCCTTGGGACTGCAAGTCCCACAGAGGAGTTCTGTTGGGCCAGTGGTAGTTCAGGCTGTGATGCGTACGAGTGAAGCTCATGGCCTCTGACTCGGGAAGGTGAGGTTGTACCAGGGGTGCGGCTCCTTCCGAACAAAGGGAGAGCAACGTCGAGGCTGGAATTCAAGATTGTCTATACTTTGCCCAGCACAGGAACCCTAGCACCTTAAACCCTGGGAGGACGAGTTCAACTACCTGCATAAACTGAAGTTATTCGTCAGTCTGAGTCAAAAGAGTGTGAGCTTGAGAGTAGCCTGCAGAGAGATTGAGTAATTAAACTGGAACAATCAATAACTTTTTTTCATGTTAAAAATGGCACACGCATCAAGGCTGGTGAGATAGCTTGGCAGGTGAAAGGGACCTGTGGCCAAGACAATAGCCTGAGTCGGATCGCCAGGACCCGTGTGTGTGTGTGTGTGTGTGTGTGTGTGTGTGTGTGTGTGTGGTATGTGTAAGAGTGTACGTAATGTGTATGTGATATATGTGTGTGTATGGTGGTGCATTTCCTGTCTTGTCATAGGACAACTTTTGGGAGGCAATTCTCCTTCCCAGTATGGGTCCTTGGGATAATTAGCAATCTGTGTTAAGTCGCCTACTTCATCATCCTCTGCCTCCAACTCCCTCTGTTTTTCCTTCTATAAGCCCCCCTCTCTCCAATCTCTTTCGTCTTTTCTGATTGAGTCCTCAGCGGAATCTTTTTTCTTTTTCTTTTTTTGGTTTTTCGAGACAGGGTTTCTCTGTGTAGCCCCGCCTGTCCTGGAACTCACTCTGTAGACCAGGCTGGCTTCGAACTCAGAAATTCGCCTGCCTCTGCCTCCCAAGTGCTGGGATTAAAGGCGTGTGCCACCACTGCCCGGTTTTTTTTTATTTTTTTATTTTTTTTTATTTTTTTTAAAGATTTATTTATTTTATGTATATGAGTACACTGTAGCTGTCTTCAGATACACCAGAAGAGGGCATCTGATCCCATTACAGATGGATGTGAGCCACCATGTGGTTGCTGGGAATTGAACTCAGGACCTCTGGTAGAACAGTCAGAGCTCTTAACCGCTGAGCCAACTCTCCAGCCCCAAGGATTTATTTTATTTATTTTATATATATGAGTACACTGTAGCTGTACAGATGGCTGTGAGCCATCATATGAGTGGCTGCTGGGAGCTGAACTCAGTACTTCTGCCTGCCCCACTCTCTCCATCCCGCTCACTCCGTCTTAATATACTGCAGCTGTCTTCAGACGCACCAGAAGAGGGCGTCAGATCTCATTACGGGTGGTTGTGAGCCACCATGTGGTTGCTGGGAACCGAACTCAGGACCTTCGGAAGAGCAGTCAGTGCTCTTACCCGCCGAGCCATCTCGCCAGCCCCCTCAGCGGAATCTAGATGTCGTAATGACATCTTGAGCTTTATGAAGTAGATTTAAAAAAAAAAATCCACACTTTTATTCGAACAAAGTATTTTTAAATACAAAATCCCAAAAGTTAAATGTCCCTTATGCCATTCCCCTGGGTAGTGGCTTTTTATAGTCTGCTTTTAAAGCACACACTAACCTACAGTATTGTCTGGACAACCGTTCAGCACCATCCTTTGCTCCTTGTCACGCGGCCTCTCCTGGGAAGAGGCGAACTGAGATCCATTCATTTCAGGTGGTGCACCCACTGCAGGCCAAAGAGAAGACTGCATGGAGACTGGCTTCGTACACCAACAGGCTTTTTGTGTTGACTTACAAGAGCACAGGTGACTCACAAGAGCTGCATCCCTGAGAATGCCCCACCTCCTTCACCCTTCCAGGTGTGGGTGACACCGACCCCTCCTCTCTTCCAAGCCTGGGTGAAGGCTCCCAAAGACTGCATCCCTGGGCTCTCTAGCCAACTCACAGGCAGGTCAACCAGATTCCCCTCTCTCTCAGAGCGATTGCTCCCTGCTTACAAAATATCTTTGGGGAGGGGGCCTTGAATGCTTGTGGCTTCCCAAGTTTGCTGGATTTCCTGAGCTTCCTTAGCTTCCTGAGCTCTCGCCTCCCTTCAGCTCTCTCTCCCCTTCCACTCACAAGGAAGAGCCACACAGCGCTTCCTGTTGATGGATATTGCCGCTCATCATAGCTTGCTTCCTAAGGCTGCTCAGCGACTTTTTTGGTCTGGGACTTGTAGGTCCCTGGCCATTCTACTTCATGACTTATCATGTGATACCCTTTGTGTGGTTAGTGGTTATACCCTCCCCCCTCCCCATTCCTCACAGATGCACGCACGCACATCCAAAAGCTCTCCTTTCTCCTGACTCACACTCCATGTATATCCTAAAAAGGTTAACACGAACAGCACATCATTACAGGGTTAAGAAGGTGAGGGAGGGGCTGGTGAGATGGCTCAGTGGGTAAGAGCACTGACTGCCCTTCGTGAAGGTCCTGAGTTCAAATCCTAGAAACCACATGGTGGCTCACAACCATCTGTAATGAGATCTGACGCCCTCTTCTGGTGTGTCTAAAGACAGCTACAGTGTACTTACACTGTAAATAAATAAATAAATCTTAAAAAAAAAAGAAAGTGAGGGAGATCAGGGAGTGGTGTGTGCATGTGCACACACCTCGTGCAGAATCTTCATGGCTGTGTGCATATTTAGAGACAGCAGAATCTCTATCTCCATGAATTACTTATGTATGGCTATGTATATTGCATGTGCTGTGAGAAATCTGTGTGAGTGGAAAGGGCAAAGGCCCTGTCCAGTGTGCAAAGCCTTGACAAATAAGCCAGAGTCTGGAGCCCACACAGCTGTGCTGTGAGCTTAGCTGGAACTGGGCCTGCAGAGACTAGCAGAGGGCTCCTGTGTGGATAAGAGACGCAGAGTGCTAACGGGACCCTGACACCGAAAGCCCTGGCACAGCGACAGTGGAGGGTAAGAGATACTGTCTCTGGTTGGTGGTTCAGACTCTGAGAGGCCCAGGGGTCCAGGTTAGTTGATTCTGTTGGTCTTCCTGTGGGGTTCCTATCCTTTATAGGCCCAGTATCCTTTCTCCTATTCTTCCATAAGGGTCCCCAAGCTCCATTCAATGTTTGGCTGTGGGTGTGTGTATCTGTCTGAGTCAGCTGCTTGGGTGGGGCCTCTCAGAGGACAACAGGTTGGACCTAGGCCTCCCCAAACATAGGTAGCAGATGTACAGCTTGGTCTTTATGTGGGTCCCCCAACAACTGGGGTGAGGGGCTATTCCAAAAGCTGTTGCCTACACAGGGAATATGTTCTTCTAGCTGGGCTGCCTTGCCTGGCCTCAGTGGGAGAGGAAGCGCCTAGCCTTGCAGAGACTTAAAGTGCCAGGGTGGAGGGAATACTCAGGGGGCCCTACAGACTCAGAGGAGAAGGGATGGGGGAAGGATTGTGCGAGGGGGTGACCGGGAAGGGGGCAGTAAGTGGGATGTAAAGTGAATAAGTAAAAAAAAAAAATTTAAAAATTTATTTCTTTAAAGGATTAAAAAGAACTAGAATAAACCACCCAAACCAAAACAAAACAAAGGATCAGCAGTGGAAGCAGCAGCAGCAGCAGCAGCAGCAACAACAACAACAACAATAACAACCCACCAAACCACAAAGATGCTATCTCAAACAAGGCATTGTCCCTGGAACACAAGGCTTCAGGGAGAGTGATGCTAGAGAAGAAAAGTATCAGGATTCCAAATCACGTTATGAGGAAAGCCGACCAGTGGTAGAAAACACAAAGTCCAAAGTCACAAGAAAAAGGTTGGTTTCCTCTCGTTCACTGATTTTGGGAAACTGGTAAGTGCGGTCTTGTCTGACATGTTAAGCACTGCGCTTTCTTTCTATTCGAGTGGAGAAGAAACGTCACAGCTCTCTTTTTATTGTCTTAGACCGCTATACCCTGGAGCTGCCTGGCAACAGGGCCTGTGCTTTGATCGGTCCTGGCTTTTGAGAGCCCTGCTGTATGCGGAGGTTCCATGGCTTGGATTAAAAGGTCTCCCACCCCCACTCTGATGTGTTACATTTATTCCCAGCTTCGTGTTGTTGGGAGGTGCTGAGACCTTTAAGAGGTGGGGTCTTTTGGGAGATCTTAGGTCATTTCTCTAGAAGGGGATCATGGGATATACTATTCTACTCTTTTTACTTCCTGGCTGTAGCTTCCTCCTCCACAACCCCCTAGCATGATTTCCTGCCATAGGTCCATAGCAACTGGGCCAGTCTATCATGGACTGAAAGGTTCAAACCGTTCAGCCTCTGTAAGCCTTTCTTCATTCTAGGTTGGTTTTTCTCAGGTATCGGGGAAAGCTGAGAGTCTAGATGGAGGAGTTCACAATAGCCATGATGGATTCTCCTGCTTATGTGGGTATGGATGTCCTACAGTAAAACCACAGGAGATGCTAGATGAAGAATTTGGCATGACTAGAGTGTCAGTGATGTGACTTGTTAACTTGGGAACCTGGATAAAGGAAGCCATTTTTCTTGGTCTCGGTTTACTTGTTTGTAAAGACTCTCTTCCCCCCAACCCCCAACCGAGCCCCAGGACTGTAAGAAATACTTGGTAGTGAATGGTTCATTGGAAACATGGTTCAATGGAAACAATGGAAATACTAGGTCATCCTTTTGTTCCTTCCTAACCTGTTTCCCTGATATTAGGTTAACTAGTACTGCAGTGGTGTCTACAGGCAACGCACAGCCAGTTCACAGAGACCCTCCTTCCTGGCTTCCGGCCTTGCCTTAGCAGCTTCTTCCAGCAGCCGGAGCTCCTCTAACTGCAGTCATTGTCTGATGGGTTGTTCACTTATGCAACCTAGCCAATCACAGTAGCCCATTCCCTGGCTGCTGTGATTGGTTCAAAAATGAACATCCAATCAGTTTCTCCTCTTAGACTTCCTGAAAATGGCGCTCAGGAAGAAAAGCTGAGGTTCTTTCCTGTCAGAAATGTGGGATAGATATGAGTGTAGGAACCACCCTGTATCAAGTGTCTGTGGTCTTTGGTGTAAAGAAAGACCAAATTGGTGTGCGGAGACTACCGGATGCAGGTGTGGGTGCAAAGCTACCCAGCGTTCAGTTCATCATTTTAGCCAGTCCTGGCCCCGTTCACTTTTTGCTACTCCCAGTATTTAGGACTCTGAGCCAGGATCTTCCAAACTTCTTTGATCTGAGCCGCTTTGGGTCATATTGCCATTTGTAAGCAAGAAAATGCTGACTCCAAAGGTGTCCAACAAGCCAGTATTTGCATATTTCAAAGACCCTTGGTTTTATGTAGTTGAGGCAAGGCTTGGTGCTGACACTCTAGTGCCGTCGCCTGGATTTCCTGTTTGAGAAGGAAGATAACACCTGTACTGGCCCAGGGAAGGATGAGCTGGGAGGAAACAGGGAGGTAGATAGTGCCATTGAGAAGTGTCCATCACGAAGACAGACAGCCACAGGGAACGCTCCTGAGAGAGCAGCCCATGCTTCCTTCTGGGAGCGAGCCGGTATGTGCAACCGATGTGATTTTCAGCATGGAAACAGTTTGTTGTGAAGTTGCAGGGAGGGAGCCGACCAAGATCTGGTCCTCTAAGCCAGCCACTGACGATCAAGAAGACAGTGTCGCAAGATATCTAGGAGCCAGCCCAAGTAGTGCTGTTGGCCCATTACTGTATTAGGGCCAGCCCTTCAATTAGTTTTGTAGATGTTGAAAATGCAGATTTTAAAACTATGGATCGGTTAGAACCACTTTGTGGATTGATAAGAACCTACAGACACAGATGGTGGTTTGGAGAGTTTTGACTTTTAAGTAAAAGCGTATCGTAGTCTCTAACAACCCCACCCCCACGTGACCTAGGGACAAGAGAGCTCGGCAGCACGTGTGAAGAAGTCGGAGGATTACTGGCTGGAGTCCAGTCTCTTCCTACCACATCGCTCCCTCAGATCAAGCTAAAGTCCTCAGGTTTGGCAGTAAACATCTTTACCCACCGAGCCACTGGCTGGGTCTGACTGCCAGTCTTTATAGTGACTCAGGGCGCCCCGTCTTTGTTACTTAAAGTGATCCTCAAAGTAAAAGCACAAGCCACATGACAAGAAAAATTAAAAACTGGATTTCAAAGTGAAAAGATGGTTCACAGAACTGCAGAAGGTCTTTGCAAATCGTGTGACTGATGGAGAACTGGCATCTAAATATATGAAGAGCTTTCTTAACTCAGCAACTTTTTAAAGAAGATTTATTTTTACTTATTTTATGTGTATGAGTACCCTGGAGCTGTACAGATGGCCGTGAGCCATCATGTGTGTGGCTGCTGGGAATTGAACTCAGGGCCTCTGCTGGCCCCGCTCGCTTCAGCCCACTCGCTCCAGCCCTTAATTCAACAATTTAAAAGTTGAATTAAGGCTTAACAGAGGACCCAAGTTTAGTTCCCAGGATCCACAGCAGGTGGCTCACACCTGCTAACTGTAGCTCTAGGGCTCTACTCTTCTGGCTCCCCGAGAACATGCTCACATACTCAATGCATGCACATCCATACCCATATAAATAAAAATACAGTAAAATTAAAAAAAAAAAAACAACTACTAGACAGGTGGAAGAGGCATGACAGGTCGTGAGTTCTAGGGCAGCCTAAGCTGTATAGTAAGCCTCAGTATAGACAAACAAGCTAGCAGAACCCGAAAAACCTAATAGTAAAGTGCACAGAATATTTTAAAATGGTGAGTGAGATGGCTTAGTGGGTCAATGTGTCTGCAGCCAGTCCCACTGATCTGGGCTCGATCCCAGGAACCCATGTGGTGGAAGGATAGAACTGACTCAGAAAGTAATCCTCTGACCTCCACATGGAAGAGACCCATGGCTGGAGAGTGTTTGCACATGCTCACACAAGTACAACAAATAAAAGGGAAAAACTGAAAACAAGAGTTTTGAACAGATGTTTTTCCAAATAAAACACCCAATAACACACAGAAAAATGTTTTCAGTCAGGTCGATTGATCAGTTTCTATCTCCCCCCCTCCCCCAAGGATAACCGGCATACAAAAGACAATAGCAAGTGGTAGGTAGAGAAGCTGGGACTTCCATTGGAATGGAGATTTTGATGCAGATACACTGGAAAGTATCGGTTTTTCATAAAGCTAAACACAAAATAACGTAAGGCCCAGCTTTCCCACTCCTCAACATCGTGGGATGTGTACATGAATTTTCATGGCTGTAGTTTTCATAAGCACTAAAAAACGTGCAAACCAAACAACCATCCGATATCAAACAAAAGAAGTGTGGTTTGTCTGTATTTTAAAATATTATTCAGCTGCATTGAGGAACTATTCTATACCATAGCAGGGACATACCTTGGAAATGTGCTATGTGGAGGAACCTCCATGGAAACCATTGTACACTGTGGGCCACTGAGAGACCTACACCCTCCTGAATGTAGGCTGTCACCAGTTAAGAGCACAAGGGCAGCCTCGGTAGGACCTGTGAGTGACGGGCACAAAAGAACACACATTTTTAAGAGCAGCACAATTGCATTTATGTGAAGTGCCCAGAACAGCCAAATCCCTGGAGACGGATTGTCAACGTGTTAGCCTGGGCTGGCAGAGCAGACTTGGGGATGGCTGGTGATAGTGTCCGTCACTTTAGCCCTGTCTGAGCCTCTGCTGGAAAAGGAACCACTGACCATGCTCACTGTAGCTTTGTAGCTTCTCTGTGTCACAGCTATTCCCATGTGACAGTCCTCTCTCTTTGATTAATGTTCTTTGAGGTGGATTTTTGTTCCCATCGGGCCAATTGTGGATTAGACTGAGACCACAGAAGCTGTGTCCCCTGGTGGCCTCCGTGAAGTTTGAATCTAGGTCTCCACAAATGAAAAATTGTTCCTTCAACCAATACACAGGAGCCTTTTCTTTAAACTAATTCTTGTGTGGTTGGTGTGAGGTAGCCGCATGGCCACCACAGAGTTCACGATTAATCACCACACTTGCAAATGGAGGGTTTTGTTGCTCTAAGCTGTTGCAAAGGCTCCGTTGGCTCAGCTGTGGCATGTCAATAAGCCATGGGATCAATGAAGAGATGGCTGTAAAATGTCCTTTTGCAACCCTGAAAAGAATGAGCCATTTATGGCGGTGGAGCAGGGTGTTAGCTATCAAAGGATCAGTCACTGTGGCCGTTAAAAGATCAAGATTTAGGAGTTTGTGATAGCTCCTTAGTTGTTTCTCCTGGTTCCTGAGGGACAAAGTTTGACATATGGCCTTTCCTTGTTGTTACAACGCCCCGCCCGGGTCAAATGTAAATTCCATCTTCTTTGACTGGGAGGGAAGACAAAGCCAGTGACCTCTTTCTTCTAGGGAAGCAGCAAGGAGTAGGACTGGCTGCTGCTTGGGAGTCCTCAGGCATTGTTCTCAATGCTCCACATCATCACTGCACTCAGTGCTCCACACCATCACTGCATCCATCTCATAGGAGAGGACGCTGAAGCTTCAGAGGCTAAGGGGTTTCTGCCAGGTCACTCAGGCAATGTGTAGCTGAGCCAGGAGCCAATCTAAGCCAGTCTTAAACCACTGGCTTAAGTGATAAGCTGAGCTCACTGCACAGAAGCACAGCTCTGTACTGAAGGACTCTAGAGCTTTTAGTATGGCCCGATGGAATGACCATCTAGGGGCTGGAGAAGACAATTCAGTGGTTAAAAGCACTGGCCGTCTGTCCTTGCAGAGGATCTGGGTTTGGTTTTCAGTACCCACACGGTGACTCACAATTACCTGTAACTCTAGTTCCAGGAACCAGGAACCAAGGCATCTGATGTCCTCTCTTCTGGACACACACACACACACACACACACACACACACACACACACACAGAGAGAGAGAGAGAGAGAGAGAGAGAGAGAGAGAGAGAGAGAGAGATGGAATCTGATTTTTTTTTTAAAGAGTCCTGCACTATGTACCTCTGGCTGTCCTTGAACTCTCAGGGCTCCATTTGACTCATTTGACTCTGCCTCCTGAGTACTGGAATCAAAAGTGTGCATCAAAGCACCCAGCTCATGCTCATTTTGAGTCAAACCTTTGCTCTTAGTCTTCTGGCTTTAGAGATATTTATGTAGCCTGTGTATCTTTTGCCCGCTGAAGTGTCTCCTAGATATGGCTTGTTTCCTTTCCCCTTATTCTGTCCTGTTCTTCAGTTTGTCCTTTTATGGACCATGCTTTTGGTGGCAAACCACGCAACTCATGGCCCAGCCCTGAATCCCGAGCCTTTCTTCTTGGTATCTTCTGAATGTCCGTGGGTGCGTTTTCTACTCTCATGCCCATGATGGCTTTCCAGTAGTGCGTCAGAGTCAGGCCTATGCTTGTTTTACCTTATGAACGTCATTTGCTCCAGCAACAGGAGCCACTCTTCCAGAAGTTGACTTTGAAGTTCTGTAGGAAACAAGGACAGCATATTTTTCAGTTCCTTCTGGACTGTTTATTCTGTCATGTTGATCTGTGTATCTCTGTTCACCTGCGCCGTATTATTTTGATGACTGGGCACGTACTGAGCCTTGATGACAAGTAGAGCTGGTCTCGCCACGTCACCCTTTTACATTTCTTTTTGAGATCTATTTATTTTTATTTTACACGTATGAGTGTTTCATCTGTGCATCTGTGTATCACATATATATCTTGCTGACAGGCCAGAAGAGGGTGTCAGATTCCTTGGGATTGAAGGTGGTTGTTAGTGGCCATGTGGGTGCTAGGAATTGAATCCAGGTTCTCTGGAAGAGTAGTCAGTGAGTGCTCTTAGCTGCTGAGCCAATTCTCCAGGCCCCTCTTCATCTCTTTTTTAAAAAAAAATCCATAATTTCATTGTCTAGTCTAGTTTGTTTTAATAAGTTTTACTTGCTGGTTAGAAATGAACTTACACCTAGAGATCTGTTTGGGAGAGAAGTTATGTCTTTAATAGGCCTGCTGGTCAATGAACGTGATATACTTTTTCATATATGTAGTTCTTTTTTAATTATGCAAATATGTGTATGCCTGTGTGTATACAGGTGTCCATGCATGCCAGGAGAGGGTGCTGGATCCCTTGGCGCTGGAGTTATAGATGATTGTGAGCTATCAGACGTGAGTGCTGGGAACTAAACTCGGGTCCCCAGGGAGAGCAGGAAGCACCTTTACCACTGGGCCAGCTTTCAAGTTCCTTCATTTTAGTTCTTACTCACTTTCTTTTCTTTTATCAGAAATTTGTAACTTTCAGCATATAGATCATCTATGTATTCTGTTCCCAAAACATTTGAGAACTTCATTTTCTTTGGTATGATTAGGCAGTGCTGTTTTCTTTCTTCTTCTATTTTTGACACTGCTAGAATGTTTACTTTTGGGAGAAATATGGTATTGGATTGTTTTAAAATCTAAGTATCACACCTTCATTTTTCACATTTGTTTGTTTGTTTATCTATTTATTTATCTATTTATTTATCTATTTATTTATCTATTT